>FXXK01000090.1:562593-623611 GCA_900184695.1 Betula pendula | reverse complement strand
TCGGTAGAATATGTGCAGCAGCTCATTGTAGAAGAGCAAACCAAGGCATTGTTGTATCTTTATGAGTGTGAGGCAAGAGTGTAGCAATACAAAAAAATATTAGCATCAAGACAAGTCAATGAACATAGGAGATACATGGTCCCAAGAGACATAAAAAAAAGTTCAAAGGGTATAAGTGGTTTTGTTTTTTCAGTCATTAAAAAACAACTAAGCGAAAATACCTCTGCTTAAGACTTTTAAGAGAACATAAAACATAAAAAAGCCAATGAAATTGTGTATGTTCCCAAAATTTCATTCCGTTCTCTAAAAACTCTCTGTCAAAACTATTGTCTTGAGAACACAACAAAACAGGGCCCAAATCTCTCTCAAATGCAATCCTGCGTATGGAAAGTTGGTAGAAGTAACATACAACAATAAAGATGGCACTTACTTTATTGGGGTCAATTGATTCCCAGACGTGGTCACATCTATTAACGGCTTGCTCAACCAAATTCTCATCGTCCCATTGCATGAGGTGCACATGCAGGACGGAAGTTGCAAAGAACATCTGATGCACAGCAACAGGACAAGTAATTAGAATTTGCAAAATCACATACTAACCATTATTTATTTTTATTATTTTTCATTTTCCCTCCCCCTCACTCTAAGCGCACACAAAACTCGTGCACTGCGGTGCAGAGATATGGAAGATGAGTGGAACAATAGTGACCCAAAATATAAATACTTGTAGTCGTAGGAAAAAAAAAACCTGTAACTCGGGATAAGAAATTTGGGTTGCACAGACATAACCGCACTCTAAGGCAGCTATTGAACTCTGGTAGTCTCCTTCAATAATCAAGGCATTTGCAAGCTGGGCATTAAAGTTGCAGGACCACAGCTTCACTGAAACCCTTCAATAAAAGGAGATTAGAAAGTCAAGTGAACCATTTGAAAAGGAACCTCTATCTGACAAAATTCAAATTAAATAAGTGAAAAGGGTAAAACAAAAATCTGAAATGAGATCGAAACGCCAAGATTGGTGAGAATTACGAGACCAAAAAGAGAAAGCAAGAAAAAGAGGAGGAGGGGCTGAACTGATCATGATTGGCGGCGGCAGCAGAAGCCGTAAGGTCAAGAGCCTTGTTGAGGATGTGTTTCTGAGGAGGAATAGCCCCGACGAGATGGTAACACTGGCTGAGTAAGCTATAGGCTCGACACTTCAAGTCGAAGCAGGATGGAATAGACTTCAAGAGCAGTTGCGAACGCTCCAGATGGGATTTGGCGTGAGTCACGTTGTGGGAGTGCTTCAGGAGGAGTGTGGCGATGCGAAGCCGAGTCTTCACCTCCACGATGGGGAAGAATGAAACGTGGCTCTGACATATGGCTTCCAGGCACTTCACCGCCTTTCCTATCTCCCCTGTGCTCTCGTGGTAATCCGCCAGCCCCCAGAGTCCCTCCGCCACTGCTTCCATTTCTCTCTCGCCGCCCTCCAGAAGGGGTTTTCGTTTTTTTATCTTATTACACAAGTTTTGTTGGGCCGACTTATGGTTTGTTACTGCCCACAGAGCCCACTACCTGGGGCAGGCTGAGTTCTGTCTAACCCGTAATAAGAACAGCCATCCAAATATGTTTCCCAAAGTCTTCTTTAGTCTTTCTGAATCTGTGATGATTCATGAAGCAAGCAACTGGGCTTTTAATCTTTCGTGGGTTGGAAAAGTCAGATCAATGAAAGATCATTAGGCCATGCGATGTGGGCCCAGCAAAATATGAGATATGTTCAATTGGATGTGATGCGGGCCTAATACGAAATTAACGAGTTAGAATTAAAAAATTTGACCTGTTTGATTAAATGAATCGGATTAAAGTTGAATTATATAATTTTAGGGGAAACTTCACTTATCCCCTCTGAATTGTCATGACTTTTGCAATCCTCCCCCCAAATTTCAAAACTTCTCAATTTAGAGTATTTAAGTTTTAATTTTTTGAAAAGTCCCTCCTTCGTTAGTCAATTATGTTAAGTCAGACGGTCAAAGGGGGTGAAATGACTTTTATGCTCCTAACTTTTCTAGAAAATACAAATTTACCCTTATTTTCGAATAAAAAATTATTTTAAAAAAATTTTGTTTGGGTCAAGCTTATGACCCACTGGGTCACGGGTGACCGTGGTCACGACGTGACCCAACGTTGACCCCGCCGTGGGTATGGTGACCCACGCTGAGTCACGACGTGACCTAGCGTTAGGTCACGCCATGACCTAGGTGACCCACGGGTGGGTCACGGCGTGACCCAACGTGGGTCACTTTTAAAAAAAAAATTTAAAAAAAAAATTGAAAATTGAAAAATATTAAGGGTAGTTAGGTAATTTAACACCCTTTAGTTATGATTTAACGAAAAATTTTAACGAAGGGAAGACATTGCAAAAACTTAAATACACTAAATTGAGAAATTTTAAAGTTTGGGAGGAGGATTGCAAAAGGCGTGACAGTTCAGGGGGGGTAATTGAAGTTTCCCCATAATTTTATACTCATATTTTTATCTCAATACGACATGAACTTAACATGTGATATTTATAGTTAACAATTTTTGACACGACACGCAAACTTAACATGAATTCAATACAAAATTAACGGGTTAAAGTTAAATAAGTTTTGTTGGTACAGTTTCCGTTATGATGAACTACGTCACGCTTCTGGAAATCTGCAAAACAAGAAATTAGTCAAAGGAGCTTACTGAGGGTGCCAACTGGTTCCACTCCGATGCCTAAGTCAGTTTTCTAGTTTAGAAATCTTAGATACTTGAATTCTCGTGATATATTTTGCGTACCTTTGTTATGCAGAAATGTTTACTATTTATAAGTGTCAGACTTTGATCCTCGTCTGACTCTCCTGGCAGACTTTGAGTCTAATTTATTAACCGAGTTTGAATAGGATTCATCTTGATCTGAAGTCTCCATATAGGATTTATCTTGAAGAGAAGTCTCCGAATACGACTCCTTTTGATTTGATTAAAAGATAAAGCCTTATCCCCGAATTCATGGAATCAATAGTTATCTTCTAAGTACTTCTCCTTGAAATATAACTCATTAAAGTTTGTTTAACTTCAACGACAACTCTACCACGCTATATTTCTGTAAGTTGGTTGAAGATGATAATACGACCGAGATTGGAACTAAGGTTACGACATAAACCGAGACCAAGATTGCGGAAGCCGAGACTGAGACGAAGTTGATATCATGGTTCAAGTCGAGACTGAGTTGGAAGCCGAGATCATGACCATGATCGAGACCAAGATTATGACTGGGACTTGAACTGAGATCACTATTAAGATTGAGATTGAAGCCTAATAATTTAATGTCGGCGATCAACAGAGCTCATGCGAATGAACTAACTAAAGGGATATATTTCCCAACAATTACCCCCCAATTCCCAATCCGATATAAAATTCGGTTTAGGGAATTAATTTCTAGGAGAGCTTTTAAAAACCTGCGACGTTTTGAGAAAAAGAAGCATCTTGTAATAATGACATGCTCTTACCATTATCTTCATTCTCGGTGTACTAGGCACCAAGATTCACCTCCACCAAATCCCAAGAGATTGCATATATAAAAAACAAAAAATCCACGTGTCGGGCTGGGGTCTTCTACCCGTTACATCTTTCGAAATTTTTCTGGTGCCTAGGGTGACGAGGACACGCATTCATCATCGTGTGGCTTCACTTCATGAAAAGGCGTCCTTTTTTGAAAACGATGGGACACTTTCTCTCTTAGGGTTTCATGCGTGCCGTCATGCCATTAAGGCTTCTTTGAGCTTTTTGAGGAGAAAACCCAATATACAAAGGCCACGGCTTCCCATCTTTTTCCCATTATTAGTCTTGTCTTCTTTCCCATTATCAGTCTCGTCTTCTTCTTCATTTTACTCTTTTCTCTCCAATGGCTTTTACCCAACCAGAGTGTTCTCCATCTAGGAGCTCTGAAATTTCTCAATCCCATATCAACGAAAAAGAGGATGCTCCTGTAGGCCCCACAACCTCTGAAATTTCTCAATCCCACATCAACGAAGAAGAGGATGCTCCTATGGGCCCCATAACCTATACTCCTTTAGATGAAATCGAAAACCTCGAGGCTAAGTTTACCCCTGAAGACGAAGCTAAGGTCAGGTATGAATGTGACATTCCTTCTTCTATGCAACTGCATTTTAAAAACCCTAATATCAAATCTGTAGAAGGCGGTGAAATCTGTCTTTACAAAAAAATATTCCTTGCCGGCCTGCGTCTTCCTTTCCCCGCCATTGTTAAGGATCTACTCCTATACCTCCACGTGTCCCCTAGTCAGATTCGCCCAAACGGGTGGAGGTACTTCTTTGCAACCTACATCCAGTGGCCTATCCTCTTTAATGACTGTTTGATGTCCATTAGGGAATTCTTTCGTATTTTCCGAGTCCAAGCCTTTGTTCATGGAACTATAGCCTTCAAGACTTGGGCCAGTAAACTCTTCATCTATCTATGCCCCACACTTTCCAGCAACAAAGAATGGAGAAATGAGTATTTTTATGTCTCGGGAACTTGGGAATGTATGCCCACCGAGACCTTGAGTGAGGAGCAGAGAGTACCGAGACGTTGGTGCGCTCCTAATGACAGAGGTTTGTCCCATTCTCTTTTACAACATCTTGGTTTTTAAGCCTTCCAATTTAATATATATTAATATATATTTTCTTTCAACCCCACAGCTCCCTGATGTGAACAAAGATGAGGCCGACAGAATGGCAACCATACTTGCTTTCGCCCACAACATCAATAACATAAATGATATAGATTTCAACTTCTTGGTAACCGACACCAACATGCGAAAATATTTTGGGTATCCTTTTCCTGGGATTAAGCTGCCTTTGAAGAGGCAAGGTAAAAGTAAGAAAACTCAACCGAAACGAGCCACCAAAACTGAGAAAGATAAGGCTGAGAAGTCCAAAGCTGAGAAGTCTAAAGTCGGTGAATCCAAATCTAAGAAGGATAAGGCTGGGAAAAGTAAAGTCACCAAAAAGAAGAAAAGTAAGGCGATCTCTCCTGAAGCGAGGGAAACCGGGATCCTGAGAGATGGTATTTCAGTTTCTACATCGGAAATTCCTCTTCCTCCTCCAAGTCCTCGGGGCGAACCGAGTCCTAAAAAACTGCCCTAGATTGAACTTTGGAGGATCCACTTCTCAAGTTACCCATAATGCCTGCGTCAAGTCTGGCTGGTAAATCATTCACTGGTCTCAAGGGGTGCCCCACCTTGAGGAACTCTTAGCTTCCGTGAGAAGGAACTTGAAAATAGTGATTCAGACTCTACTCAAGACTCTCCAGCTCCTGAAAAGTTGATGGGAGACACCATTAGGACTGGCAAAGAAGGACCTAAGGGTGTCGGTCCTCGGTTCAAGACGATGGCGACAAAGAAGCGCCAATCAACCGATCATGGGAAAGGCAAACAACCCATGTTTTCAAAGAGGCCTCGACACGAGGATATGAGCAGAAAAGTTTGTGATATGCTTCGGAACACTCACGATTCTGATTCTTATTGTGTATTTCCTATCCCTCAAGTTTTCCTAAATCCTTCAGCTGATGAAGCAATTCCTTCTCGGATGGATACCGAGATACATGACATCTCGGATAATTCTGACTCGGACCAAGACAAATGTGAAGAGCCGGTTAATCAACAACCCCTCATTCCTCTAACTCAGAATTCTATGAGAGTTTCTCCTGAACCAAGGCCTATTGCAACTGAGATCCCTGTAGAAACTGTCAATCAGAATACAAGGGATATTTCTGAAAATGTTCCTTCTTCCTCGGCGAACCCAGTACCTGGAACTGCGCCCTTGGTTCAATCTTCTCCTAGAGGTGACAAGAAGTTGCCCATTAATTCTCTAAAGCATGGACTGCTGGGATGCCCCTTAGAAGCACTTCAAGCTTTAGCTCCTAAAGGTTATATCCAAGGGGGAGTTGGAAAGACTACTCCTGATCGGTTTGCCGATATCTTGGTGCATCATCAAATAGTTGTGAGTTCTCGTTGCCTTCTCTTTCTCTTGTATTTTGTCATTTTCATTTTCTAACTCCCCTCCTTTTTCTGTTTCTTTTTAGCATGCTGTTAAATTAGCGGCTTTGTACTGGGAATACCGAGAACATCAATCTAATTATCCTCAGGAGATAGCTCAGATGCGAACGCAGCTGAGGAGCTTAGATTTCGAAGTGGCTAGATTGAAGCCTTATGAAGCTGAAGTTGGGAAACTTAAGGATCTTCTGGCAGCAAAAGTAGCCGAGTATGAAAATTTGGCTTCTCAGTTGACCGAGAAGACCGGTGAATGTTCTCGTCTCCTTATCAGCAAGAGGAGACTGATGCTTAGCTGGCTAAGAAGCATGCTTAATTAGACNCAAACCGAGACCCGGATGATTATGCTCCTGATGCTTGATTCTTGAAAATAGTTTTTAGAACCGTTGTAGCTTTTGTAGTTTTTGTAATAGACATCAATGAATATTATTATTGGATTTTTGATCCTTCATGTTAAACCAAGAAGTGGGTATGATAGAACTGAAATCAATACTTAGGTTGAATTCTTCATTTGGATTTTGAATTCTCTAACTGTATTGTATCTTTCTCCCCTTAACCGAGGCTTAACATGGTTTAGTCTCGGTTAAAATGAAGAGATGGCCTGCTATCTTTTCGACTTCTTTGCACCCCCCAGCACTTTATTCCGACTTGCATGCTTGATTTGATTTTACTTGTTCATAGGAATGCCAGTTATTTAACAAGAAAAAGTTGTTCTGTATATTGAATTTGAAAACTGAATCAAAAATTAAACCTGAGAGTTGAGTCTGAGAATATTCAATCCAATATTTGATCTTTTGAATCCATTGCCTGACCTTTAATCTCGATTGGAATACATCTCGGTCAGTATACAGTAACTGAGAGAATTTGACAGACGTCTCAGTTAGCTATCCAAATAACTGAGAAAATTTGACAGACGTCTCAGTTAGCTATCCAGCTAACTGAGAGAATTTGACAGACGTCTCAGTTAGCTATCCAGGTAACTGAGAGAATTTGGCAGTCGTCTCAGTTAGCTATTCAGGTAACTGAGAGAATTTGACAGACGTCTCAGTTAGCTATTCAGGTAACTAAGAGAATTTGAATGGTGAGGTGCTTCGCAATTGAATCAGAAAATCCTCAAATCTTTATTACATCAGTAAAAACAAATTACATATGTCTCTTACGGATAATACTTTTTCAAATGTTCAGCGTTCCATGGTCTCGGCAACGGTTGGCCATTTGCTGCTTTTAAGTGTATGCTCCTTGTCTGTGACACTTGACTACCTGATATGGCCCTTCCCAGGTGGGTCCTAGCTTTCCTTGAGTTGGGTCCTTGGTTGCGATTGTTACTTTCCGTAGAATCCAATCACCGATCTTGAAACTTCTCGGTCGTACTTTTTTGTTGAAGTACTGAGCAGTTCTTTGCTGGTACGAAGCCATCCGTATTGTTGCTGCTTCCCTTCTTTCGTGTAACAATCCAAGTGGAGATTGATTCCTTCATCGTTGAGCCGTGGGTTATAATGAGCAATTCTAAAACTAGGGGATCCGACTTCTGCTGGGACTACTACTTCAGTTCCAAAGGCCAACGAGTACGGAGTTTCAGCAGTTGGTGTGCGAGTCGTTGTTTGATAGGACCATAATACTTCTGGGATGAATTCTACCCATGCTCCTTTCTTATCTGTCAGCTTCTTCTTCAGAGTTCTCATGAGGGTTTTATTGGTGGCTTCTACTTGATCGTTTGCTTGTGGATGTCCTGGTGAGGAGCAGAAATTTCTGATGTGGAGCTCTGTGCACCATTTTCGGAATGGGACGCAATCAAACTGTTTTCCGTTGTCTGTGACGAAAGCATAAAGAATCCCGTACCGACAGATTATTGATTTCCATAGAAAATTCCTTATGTTCCCAGTGGTAATGGTGGCTAGTGCTTCAGCTTCCGCCCATTTTGTAAAATAATCCACCGCCACTACAAGGAACTTGCAGCCTCCTTTTCCCTGAGGAAGAGGCCCTACAATGTCAACTCCCCACTTAACAAAAGGCCATGGCGACGATATGAGGCTTAGTTCTTCTGGTGGGCTTTTCTCATCTCGGGCGAATCTTTGGCATTTGTCACAGTGTTTAACGAGTTCAGTCGAGTCTCTGTTCATGTCGGGCCGGAAGTATCCGGCTCTTACTGCTTTGTGTGCCAGCATCCTACCCCCCATATGGCTGCCGCAGACTCCTTCATGTATTTCTCGGAGAACATAGTCGGCTTCCGACTCTGAGAGACATTTCAGGAGTGGTAGAGTATACCCTCTTTTGTATAAGACATCTCCCACCAAAGTATACCTGGCCGCTTGCATCTTAACCTTGCGCGACGAAGTCTTGTCTTCCGGTAATTGCCCATTCCTCAAGTACTGAGTGATTTCTTTAGCCCACTCGGGGTTATGGGTTTCCTCGTTAATTTGCATCAAGTCTTCACTTTCTAGGATGGAGGGGTCGGTTAGAACTCTTACCTTATGTTTGGAGATGTCGATCTCTTCGTCTGAACCGGATCCTATCCGAGCAAGTGAGTCCGCTCGGATATTCTCTTCCCTGGGGATTCTAGTGATCACCATCTTGTCGAAGAAAGACTGATGCTCATGGACCTTTGCAAGATATTTGATCATCTTGCTTCCACGTGCTTCATATTCTCCTTGGATATGACCCACTATCACTTGTGAATCGCTCTTTATCTCCAAGTTCTTCACTCCCAATTCTTTGGCTATGCCGAAACCAGCTAAGACTGCCTCGTACTCGACTTCGTTGTTTGTGGTGGGGGAATGCGATCTTAATCGCAAATTCGATTTCTTCTTCTTCTAGGCTGATTAGTACTATTCCTGCTCCGCTGCTGGTGGAGGTGGAGGACCCGTCTACGTATGCCACCCATGTCTCGGTGGGGGGTAACTTCTCGGTCTCGGTTATCCCACAGAATTCAACTATAAAGTCTGCCAGTGCTTGCCCCTTAATTGCTGTTCTAGGGTGGAATTCAATGTCGAATTCAACGAGCTTGATTGCCTAGTTGATCAGTCTTCCTGAAATGTCTGGTTTCTGGAGCACCTTCTTCATGGGGTACTCGGTGAGGGCCCTGATAGCGTGTGCCTGGAAGTATGGTCTCAGCCTCCGAGCTGATACTACCAGGGCAAACGCCAGCTTCTCTATCCAAGGATATCTCTCTTCCGCTCCATGAAGTGCTTTGCTGGTAAAATACACTGGTCTTTGGACTCCATTATCATCTCGGACTAGAGCTGAGCTGACAGCTGATGATGATACAGCTAGGTAGAGATAGAGTATCTCCCCCTCAATTGCCCTACATAAAAGTAGGGGATTGCTCAAATATTCTTTCAACCGATTAAAAGCCTCCTCACACTCATCACTCCAGACAAATGCGTTCCTAAGAATCTTGAAAAAAGGAAGACACTTATCTGTTGACCGTGAGATGAATCGGTTCAGAGCAGCTATTCTCCCGGTGAGTTGCTATAGTTGCTTGATATTTTGAGATGGATGCATTTCTATTACTGCCTGTATCTTCTCCGGATTTGCTTCAATTCCTCTTTGGGATACCATGAATCCCAAGAATTTTCCTGAGGCCACCCCAAATGCGCATTTAGCGGGATTCAGTTCATCTAATGCTGTTTAACGTTGTCAAAGGTCTCCTCCAGATCCTTTCTATATGGGCTTAGCTGACTGAATGCCTCTTGACTAGCATGTCATCCACATAAACTTCTACGTTCCTCTCCTTATTCTGCCCTTCGAAACATTTTTATTGACTAACCTTTTAGTAAGTAGCGCCAGCATTCTTCGTCAAAGAGGAATCATATTGTAGCAGTATAGGCCTCGGTTTGTGACAAAGGCAGTCTTCTCTTGATCTATCTCATGCATGTGTATCTGGTTATGCCCTGAGAAAGCATCCATAAAGCTGAGAAGCTCATGTCCTGAGGTAGAATCTACCAATAAGTCGATCCGAAGCAGAGGAAAGTTATCTTTCGGGCATGCTTTGTTGAGATCTGTGAAGTCCACACACATTCGCCACTTCCTGTTTGCTTTCTTTACCAAGACCACATTAGCCAACCATTCAGGGTAATCGACCTCCCGGATGAAACCGGCTCGTAGCAGCTTCTCTACCTCGGCTGCAACAGCTTGATTTCTTTCTGGGGCGAAGCTTCTTCTTTTTTGCTTGACTGGATGATAGCTTGGATCGACATTTAGTCAATGCACTATGACTAAAGGATCTATACCCGGCATGTCTTCATGGCTCCATGCAAACACATCGGCATTTCGTCTTAGGAACTCCACCAGTGTTTCCTTTTGTTCCTGAGACAGATTTGATCCCACTCTTATCTTCCTTTCGGAGTTGCCAACCTCGAATTCCTCCAATTCTTCGATTGGTTCTCCCGATAGTGATTGCTATTTATCGTCTCTTCGTGTTCTCTCTCCAGAGACGGCTCGTGGGATTGGATCTTTCAGAGATATGTTGTAACACTGACGGGCCGTATATTGGTCCCCTCTCACTTCTCCGACTCCTTCTTTGGTGGGGAATTTCATCTTGAGATAAGGTGTTGAGGTTACAGCTTCTAACTCGTTGAGTGCAGCACGACCCAAGATGGCATTGTACGCGGATGGCTTGTTTACTAGCAGGAACTTGACCATGATCGTCATCTGTCTTGGATATTCTCCCGGAGTTACAGGGAGCTCTATCGAATCGACTGGGTACACTTGTTCTCCTGTGAATCCAACTAGAGGGAAAGTGGCTGGGACGAGTTTATCTCGGCTGATACCGAGATGTAAAAAGGCTGACCAGTATAGGATATCAGCAGAGCTTCCGTTATCCACCAAAATGCGGTGGACGTTGTGATTCCTGATACGCATGGAGACCACCAAGGCATCGATATGGGGACGACTTACTCCCGTATAGTCGTCATCGAAAAATCCTATGATCAATGACTCTTTTTTTCGGGACTTAAGAGGTCTATCCACATTGTAGACTTCCCAATCCTTTGCCTAGTGGGCGTAGGATTTTCTGGCGGAACGTGTTTCGCCTCCTCCTGCGAATCCCCCAGAGATCGTTCGGATTTCTTCGAGTACATGTCGGTTTGCTGGACTTCTACTTCTGCTCCACCCCCGTCTCGGTTCTTCTCGTCTCCTTTCGTGATCTCTAGAGCCTCCACGCCTGTCTTGATTTCAGTCTTGAGATCTCTCTCGTCTGTCTCGGTTTTCTCCGTATCGGTCTCTCTCCTGGTGTGGAAGAGTTCTTGCTCGGTCAGAATGTGGAGGACGATTATCTCTCGGTGGACCCTGTCGCGGCCGGTGCTGGTCTTGCTGACTCTTCTGATTCGCTAGGAATTTCACCAGTTTGCCGTTGCTGATGAATTTCTCAATAGCGAATCGTAGAGATATACATCCTTCTGTGGTGTGGCCATTAGCCTCGTGGTATGAGCAATACTTGTGCGGATTTCTGGCTAATGGCTCTCCTTGGATCTTCGTTGGACGTACATACTCTGGATCATTCTTTATCTCCGAGAGGACCTCCGCAGCAGTTGTGTTTAGAGGAGTGAAGTTGAATCTATGCACTAGTGTGGAAACTTGGGGGCCGGTTATGGCCTGGACCTCAGATTCCTTCTTCTTCTTCTTCTTCTCGGTTTCTTTGTGGATTGAGACTGGTTCTTGTCGGGAGAGTCTTATTTCTCGAAGGTTCTCCTCCTGGTTGATAAACTCCTCAGCTTTCTCCATGAATTCATGAAGATTTTCGGGCTGCTTCTTGGCTAATTCCCTTATCAAGGCTCTATCTGGGTGGATTCCTCTGAATAGGGCTGCAAAGGCCATCTCGTCAATAAAGGTACTGACTGACAGCTTTTCTTCATTGAACCTCATGATGTAGTCCTTCAAGGACTCATCTTTACCTTGAATGAGGGTAAACAGGTGTCCTGATGACTTCCTTCGCTTTCTTCCTGCGAAAAACTGAGTCAAAAACTTCCTTCCTAAGTCTGCAAAGCTGTCCACAGAATTGGGAAGTAGTTTCTTGAACCAATCCCTAGCGCTCCCCCCCAAAGTCAAGGGAAAAGCCCTGCAAGCCACTTCTTTAGGAGTCCCATGAAGGTCCATATGGGCTCGATACTGGTCTAGGTGGTCGGTTGGATCTTCTGCGCCTGTGAAGACTGGGATGTTGGGCATCTTGAACTTCTCCGGCAAGGGTTTGGCAGCTATGTCCTCGGTGAATGGGGAAGCGATTCCTTGCAGCAGATTATCAACCATAGAGGTTTTACTCTTGTGTTTCTGGATCGCCTCTTGTCGACTGAGGTCATAGTTCTTCTCCAGTGCCACGAGCATCTCTTCTTTCTTATTAGTGTCTTTCTACATGAGTTCGCATTTTTTCTCCAATGTCGCCATCGTGTCTTGGAGTTTTTTCACCGTTAATCTGGTTTTCTTGCACCTAGCATCCCGGTTTATCTTCCTTTGTTCGTGATTTTCTCCCTGGTCCTCATGATGTTTACTTTGGCTACTTTGTACTTCACCCTCGAAGATCTGATGTCGAAGAGCAGCGTTGGATTGGTGCATATCATCCAGATCTTTTTGCATCTGCGCAATTCGAGCTTCATATGCTGCATTTGTTGTCCTCTGTTCTTCCTCGTGGTTGGCTTCTGTGTTGGCTTGTGTATCAGCATGTGCATCGTTCTGTGGAGGTGTGTTCACCATGACAGATTTTGTTTATGAGAAACAATGAATTGTTCTTACAGATGGCACCAAACTGTTGGTATAGTTTCCGGTATGATGAACTACATCACGCTTCTGGAAATCTGCAAAACAAGAAATTAGTCAAAGGAACTTGCTGGGGGTGCCAGCTGGTTCCACTCCGATGCCTAAGTCAGTTTTCTGGTTTAGAAATCTTAGAGACTTGAATTCTCGTGATATATTTTGCGTACCTTTATTATGCAGAAAAGTTTACTATTTATAAGTGTCAGACTTTGATCCTCGTTTGACTCTCCTGGTAGACTTTGAGTCTAATTTATTAACCGAGTTTGAATATGATTCATCTTGATCTAAAGTCTCCATATAGGATTTATCTTGAAGAGAAGTCTCCGAATACAACTCCTCTTGATCTAATTAAAAGATGAAGCCTTATTCCCGAATTCCTGGAATCAATAGTTATCTTCTAAGTACTCCTCCTTGAAATATAACTCATTAAAGTTTGTTTTAACTTCAACGACAACTCTACCACGCTATATTTCTGTAAGTTGGTTGAAGATGATAATACGACCGAGATTGGAACTAAGGTTACGACATAAATCAGGACCGAGACTGCGGAAGCCGAGACTGAGACGAAGTTGATATCATGGTTCAAGCCGAGACTGAGTTGGAAGCCGAGATCATGACCATGACCGAAACCAAGATTATGACTGGGACTTGAACTGAGATCACTATTAAGACTGAGATTGAAGCCTAATAATTTAATGTCGGCCATCAACAGAGCTCATGTGAATGAACTAACTAAAGGGATATATTTCCCGACAAGTTTTATCCTGTTTAATTAAATAGGTCAAATTATAATTGGTCTTTATAAATTTAATTCATATTTCAACACAACTTGAACATAATTGCAACAAACTAATACTAATTGCAACCCTTAAAATGAGATATGGTCAACTGGAGCTCATGAGGATAAACATGGTATTAACATGTTTAACTGGAGCTCCTTACAAGAGCTGTGCTCGACAGGCCATGGTATTAACATGGGAATTTTCGGAGTGGCCTCCAATGTGACATGGGTCAACAGATTGGAAATGCGAGATTGCATGAAATTGGAAGGAAGATGCTGTGTTTGTTTCTTTTTTCATGAGCGACTTTTTTATCTCAAAGAAAAAACATGAAGAATATGCTATTTTACTGTTCAATCGATAAATTTTTTTTAAAAAAAGGGCAGTATTTTTTTTTTTTTAACTCTCTACTGAGGTTTTAGATATAAGAGCTGTGACACTTGAAAGAATTTTTTAAAGACCAAAACTGTTACGCGGAAAAGTACTACACCCTTTTAGGTTGGGGCTCGCCAACCTTGATCATCGTTAAATGTCAACTTTTTGTTTTTCTTTTTAGGAATGAGCGGTTAATTGCAAATTTATCATTGCTGTTGCACATATCTCACACCCTTCAAATAATAATCAGCAAAGTTTTTTTTAAGAAATGATCAACTTTCACCAACCTTCAACTTTTCTCCCATATTTATATGCATTGGATTTTAATATGTACATTAATTTTTTTTTTTAATTTAATGAGAAGGCAAACATTCCAGGTATACACATGGACCATACCCTACCATTCTTGCTCAACCCTTTCTCCTAGTTATCACTCTCTCAAAGAGATACACAAAATCCTAAACTAACTTAAGCATAGAATATATTCCTGCCAGCATCAAATTTGAAATGTTGATAATCTAAAAAGAAGGACGAATGAAGTGAATTGTATTTCATATGAGGAATTTAGAATTTAGATATTAAAGAAAGAGAAGAGAGAGATTTAATTTGCGAGTCCCAACGGTTGAAGGGAGCGACAAATTAGAAGGGAGAGAAGCTAGCTTGTGCCTTAAAAGAGTAAGAGAGGAGGGAACAAAAAAAATGACTTGGGCCATGGAGCTCCAATTTGATGCGGAAATATTCATCTCCCTAGCATTGATTGGTTTTATCGGATTGTTAGTACGTCTGTATGATTAACTGGTTGTGAAGCTGGAGGCTTCGATTTATAAGGAAGCAAGGCATCAGCGGATCACCGCCAACTTTACTACTCGGAAATATTAGGGAGATAAGGAAGGCTCAATCCACCATAGTCAAGGCTCCCACCAGTGAACTTCCTGTCTCCCGATGCTCTTCTCTTTGCCTTCTTTTTGATAAGTAATGATATAATGTATATTAAAAATAAGCGCAGAGGGGCGCACCCTAGTACACGGGAGTATACAAGAGAAACCTATTTTAAGGAGAAAGAGAAATAAATCTAAAACTCAACAAAATTAGAAGCCTGCAAAGTATTCCAAGCCACGCGCAAGTAAACAATGTTTGCACATCCGCCGCTTCAACTCTAGCAACCAAGCTCTTTATCATCAAAACTCCTTGCATTCCTCTCACGAAAACACCACATCAAACACAAGAGCCAACCCCACAAATGCAGCCTCACGATTGCCGCTTGTCCCTCCAACAAACCAACAACTCACTCACCCTGGGGAGGCCATCAAGTACACCAAACAACTGAAAGCACAGACCCATTTCGGAGCAAACTGCACATGAAGGAATAAATGATCGATGGACTTCCATGTTTTGCCACAAACAAACCACTCCAATCACAATGACTTGCCTCTTCCGCAAATTATCCAAAGTTAGTATCCTCCCAACACCGCCGTCACACAAAGAAGCCATCTCGGTGGAGCCTTCGTTTTCCAATACCCTTCCAAGGAAATGAGGCTCCGAACATTAGACCTTGAACTGAGAGAGGACTTGATAGTCGACTTCACCTCAAAGGACTTCCTTTTCGTAGGTATCAACAATTTTGTCCTCACCTCCATGTCGGACTTTTTGCGAATACAGCAGCTCAAAAAACGAGGACACAAGATCCACCTCCCCAATCATGCACTGGTCGAGTGAATAAAACATTCCAATGAATAGATCCATGTGAGCCCTGCATAGTCTCAGCTACCCACTCATCCTTTGCCGCAAGCATGAGAACAACTCCCGGAAAAAGATCCTTCAACGGCTGTTCCCCACACCAAACATCATGCCAAACAGAACTTGAGAACCACTCCGACCCATATGCCATGAGTAACAAAACCAGCCAACCCCCTTATACATTTCCACACTCCCACCCATAAGATCCCCCAACCTCCCTAGACACCACTCACTCAAACTACCATATTTAGCTCCACCACCTTTCTCCACAAGCACCCCTTCCGTAACATACCTCCAAAGCACTTACCCAACAAAGTCTATTAAACATACCAAGTTTCTCACCCCTAACCCTCCAGCCATCTTTGGAGTGCAATCTGTGACCAATGCACCAAATGAATTTAATGCACCGCCATACTCCCCACAAAAAGTCCCTCTGAAGTTTTTCTAGGCGTTTGCCCCCCACTGGAATAGGAAAGAGGGACAAATAATATGTTGGAAGATTAGACCAGGGTTTACTTTTTATCAAAGTTAGCCTCCCTCCCTTGGACAAATACAATCTTCCACCTGCAATCAGCCTCCATCTTTCAATGATACAATTCCAGATTGCTGAGCCTTATAATGAGCACCCAAAGGAAGCCCCAATACTTCATCGGCAACGAAGCCACCCACATCCAAGAATACTAGCCAATCCCTCACATTCACCCATCGCCTATGGGAACAATCTCGGATTTAGACAGTTTATCTTCAAACCCGAAACTGCCTCAAAACAGGAACAAAACACCTCAAATCGCGAAAGTGTTCGACATTTGGCTCACGAAAATCAGTGGGTATCATCTGCAAATAACAAGTGGGACACAATCAATGTCTCATTATTTCTCGAACCAACTGAAAAACCGGAAAGTAGCCCGCTCTCCACCGACGAAAACAACATCCTACTCAACGCCTCCATAACCACCACAAATAATAATGGAGACAAAGGGTCCCCCTGTCGAATACCCCGGGAACTACCAAAGAAACCTGCCGGAGTTCCATTAATGAGAACTGAAAAATGCACTGTAGAAATACAATGCTGAATCCAACCACACCATCGCGCCCCAAAACCACACCTCTGCAGCATATATATTACAAAATCCCAATTCACATGATCATAAGCTTTCTCCAAATCCAGCTTGCACAAGATTCCGGGATCCCCCGAGCGCATCCGACTATCCAAACACTCATTGGCCACCAACACAGAATCCAAGATTTGTCTACCCTTGATAAAGGCATTTTGAGAGTTGGACACAATCTTTCCCAGTACTGACTTCAATCTATTGGCTAGTACTTTCGAAATAATCTTATACACCCCACCAACTAAGCTGATAGGACGAAAATCCTTAATTTCCACCGCCCCAGCTTTCTTAGGAATGAGAGCTACAAATGTGGCATTAAAGCTCTTCTCAAATTTGCCCCGCCTATGGAACTCCTGAAACACCGCCATAATGTCACCCTTCAAGACCGTCCAACACTTTTGAAAGAATGCCATAGAAAAGCCATCCGGGCCCGGTGCTTTATCCCCCTTGAAGTTCCTTACCACCTCCCACACTTCACCTTCCTCAAACTCTCTTTCCATCCAGGACTGCTCCCCATCATCAATGGAAGTAAACGAAAGATCATCCACCTTTGGTCGCCACCTATATTGTTCAGCATACAAATGTTTATAAAACTCAACAATATGATCCTTAATCCTGTCCGAATCAACAATCGTGTCCCCATCCACCACTAGGGACTCAATAGAATTATGTCTTCTATTAGAATTTGCCAAGCGATGAAAAATTTTTGTATTGTTGTCACCCTCTTTCAACCACAAGGCCCTAGACTTTTGTCTCCAGCTCACTTCTTCCATAAAGATACTTCGCTCCAATTCCTTAGAGTACTCTACTCTTCTATTCTTTTCATCCTCATTTAAAGATCTCCCTTCTGCCACCAAATCCAGCTCACCAAGACCCTCAATCAACTCCTTTTTTCGCTGCCCTACATCCCCGAACACCTCCTCATTCCACTTTTTCAAATCTGTTTTCAAGGCTCTCAATTTCTGAGCTAACACATAACTAGCACCGCCCTCAAAATGATAAGAATTCCACCACTGCTGGACTTGATCGACAAAATTAACGGAATGCAGCCACATATTTTCAAACTTGAAAGACCTCCTTCCCCGACTCCCCACTCCACAATCCAACATCAAAGGGAAATGATCAGATACCAACCTCGGCAATCGTGTCTGAGAAACATCCGGGAAGTGTTCTTCCCACTCCGTAGACAACAAAAATCTATCAATTTTCGACCAAGCCTCCACTTCGCGCCCATTAGACCACGTGAAACGGCCCCCTACCAAAGGGATGTCCAAAAGCCCCTGCTCAAAGATGAACTCAGAAAACTCCACCATGGCTTGTGTATGTCTGGATTCTCCTATTCGTTCCCCAGGAGACCGCACTACATTGACATCATGTCATCATTATCATCATCATCATCATCATATTGCATGTCTTCCTATCAGCTTCAGTATGCTACTACATTCACACTGCTAAACTCATGGAAGAGTAGGATTGAGGCAGAGGGTGGAACGGCAGACATAAAAATCGACGAGTTTATGAGAAGTTTCTCTGGAGATGTTATCTCAAGAGCCTGTTTTGACAGCAACTATTCCAAGGGGGAAGAGATTATCTTAAAATTAAGAGCTCTCCAGGAGGCCATGTCTAAGAAAAGTTTATCCACTGGGGTCCTGGCATGAGGTATGAGCATTCTTCTGTGAAATTCTTGTAAGATTACGACCAATTGCATAAACTTTGTGCCAAACAAGTGATGATATTGTCAAATATTGCCCACAATATTCAAAACAACAACTTGAACATATCCACTGTAAAGGACCGTACATGGAGCATCACTGATTATATACTGGAGAAAATTGACTCATTTCACCGCACAGATATTACAGATATCTTCCAACAAGGAGCAACAGGGAAGCATGGGCATTAGAAAAGGAGATCCGCAATTTCATACTCCAGGTAGTGAAGGAGAGACAGAAAGCTTCCTGTGAGAAGGATTTACTGCAGATTGTTCTTGACAGTGCTAAAAACAAGAACATATACTACTTGGCTACTGCAGTTGCTGCCACATGGTGCCTCATGCTGTTGGCTTTGAATCAAGAATGGCAAGAATGTGTCCATGCCGTCGGTGCTGAGGTTCTCAGACATCTCTGCAGGTGGTATACTGAATGCTGATAAACCATTTTGGGTTGAAACAAACTCAACACAATTTTATTTATAAGAGACAAAAATCTTCAATGCTTTTAGTGCAGGCCTCATATTTAGACAGGCCTTATAATCAAAGAACCTCAAGGACCTGTCACCTGAGGCCAAATTCCATGAAGCACCACTTCATTCTTTTACAGAATATTGATTCAACATACACAATGCTAATTTCATCATATTATTTATACTGACCACTCTTCACATTCTCAAATGCAACTCCTAGATCTTACTTCCTGAGCTGCTAACCTTCAAAATTAAATTATGAACTGCCTTATCTTACAAAGTTGTTTGCAAACCTCACCAATTTCAAATTCTAGTTAGCAATACAATCAGGATTGATAAGGAAAACAGAGAAGGCTAGGCAGAAAGGGAAAAATGTTTTATACTTTGACCTCCTCTCTCGATCCAGGGGGCAAGAAGGGCTGCCACCATCCAGATTCATACTTTGGGTAAGGTGCCACCCATTTTTCTGGTTTTTCAAACTCTAGATTGGTAGGATTAGAGGCTAATGCTTCTTCAGGGCTGTCAGCTTTGAAGCTTTCCGATAAAACTCGGTCCAGTCTTAACTTCATGAACCTGCCAAACCAACAATCAGGGGCAGAGATAGATGGCGGGTCAACAAAGATATTGCCTTTATTTCATTTAACGGTGTGTCCATTTTTAATGTACTAGTTTTATCTATAAATAAATCTGAAAAAAGTAATTCAATTTATCGTTGCATATCTAATTTGGAAAAATGGAGTTTGATAACACTTTTTTCTTCTTCATTTTATTTTCTCTTTTCAAAACAAAAACATTAACAAAATACTCAAAACTACTTTCATTTTTATGTCCCGTTAGATCACTTCTTCAAACAAAACACATCATTTAAAACGTATTAACAAGAAGAAAAAAGATGTAGATATGCATGCTGGAAATCAGAACCAATAATTTTTTTGTCTTTTATACTGCAAGAGCATAGAACATCAAAATTATCTCTGAGTCCAAGGTCTAACACAGGTAAACAAACTAAGAGCCTACTGTTTCTAGTTTGTAATAGCCCTTGGAAGCGCCTCTATATTTGAAAAGTTTAGGTTGACAAGCATGATAGTGATGCGATTCTGGAAATTTAACATTGTCAGCCATAGATGTGGGAGTTTTAGAATAGTACAATAAAAGGTGGGGGCAAGAGAACCGAAAAACATAACTAATAGTTTGCAGACGTTTGAGCAGTGGAGTTCTTACGTGATCCAGGGACCATTGGTTGAAACCAGAGCGACAGCAGGTCTTCGTAATCTCTTAGTAATGCTAGGGAATTTATCCAAGAACTTGGGTTCAATCACAAGCCAGAAGTCCTGCTCTTTGTTACGCTCTCCATAGAGACGAAGCCGCTCAGACAAGAGCTCCTGGAAATGCTCCTCTTCATCCAGCATGAATTTTGCGTTTGCAACAACAAAATAATATTTGTTGGCTTGTGGCTGTATGGAAAGACAAGCAAGTGAGATTAGAATGCAAAACTAAATTAAAGGCAGCAAAATTTATCACGTGTTGAGTAAGATGGTTTGGTGCTTAGGTGTGTTTGAAATTGCGATTTTGTAAACAAAATGTGTGATTTTAAACCAAATCGCAAAAAATTGATCGTTTGAAGATTTCGTTTTTAAAAAATTGAGATTTGAAAAAGCAGAAATTTACGTTTTCAAATCGCATATAAGATGATGCTTTTTTGAAAACACTGAATTTTAAAGGCCTAATGCGATTTTGTCGGAAGCTTAACTCTATTTTTAAAAATCCCAATTTAGGTGCTCAACAGATCAGCAGATTGAATTTGGTCTTGGGTTAGAGGACTAATCTCCAGTTTTGAGTCGTGATATAATGAACAATAATTCGTTAGACTAGACAAGAACATCAAAAAGATTGGTATTTTTTGAAGGGCAAATAAATGAAAGTTGCCCATCAAGCATTGCAATCTTGGGTCATGAAAAGTTTGCGTTTATCCCTTTTTTATTTTCTTTTCTTATTTTTCCAGAGCTTGCCATCTTCGTTTGGTGACAAAATTTGCATTATAAGCGAGACAGGCAAAGACATCAGTACCCAAAAGAGCATATGTTAATTGCAGTTGGATCGAGCATTGCGGACACAACAGGTATATGTATGAAAAAACTAGAAACTAGCCAGTAGCGAGCAAGCTGACTAAAAGCTAATAGAGGTACCAATTTATTAACACACGAACTAGTCCATACATGTATGAGGCAGAATGGGTAGAAGAAGAAACCTTGTTGGCGGAATTGGAGGGACTGAGGTGGTCGGAATCAACGGCGGCGACAGCTGTCTTAACAGAGGAAGAGGAGGAGGAGGAGAAAAAACCCCTGCATTTATTGCAATTACCAAAAGAGCTCCTGCTTCTACTGCCTTTTCCAATAGCAATAGCAGCAGCACCACCACCACCACCACCACCATATAGGGTTTGTGTCCGAGTGGGCACCTGAATTACCATAGAAGACCAAGATCCCAGAGTGGGAGTCGCCAAACCAAACATATTTCTCGTCTTTCTCCTTTACAGTTTCCGACGCTCAGGTCTTATAGCACTAGTAAAATTACCTACCAAAGCCCAACGAAGACGACCAATAGGCAAAGACATAGGATGACACACAGTCTATCTTATCCAGTTATCTACGTTTTTTATTTTTATTTTTGAATTTGAGATTGATCAACAGGGGCCTTTTGAATTACATAGAATTTCTAAATGTTATCTCCAAATTAATTTTAAATATTATTTTCTCATTATTAATAGAGGTAGATGAATTATTTCATAATATATTTTAAAGATCTAGCGGTATATATTTTGTAACTCCATTTAAAATTTTTAAATAAAATAACACTATATATGTTGTTAAATATAATAAAATAATATTTAAACTGTTATATGATTATTTTCATTTCACCTGAAATTTAGAGATCCTATTTCTTCGTTCAGTATAAAGGTCTTATCGGTAATTTATGCTCTATTTATTTTGACGTAAAACATTTTCCGTCAAAAAAAATTTTCAGCAAAATCATATATAAAAAACAAAATGATTTTCAACGCCATAATTGCTTTGATAATCTATCACAAGAGATGTTACACATTCATCTATAATTTATTAATGTCCATTTCTTTTATAAATTTACTATTAAATTTGTAAAATCCATAGTAAATATATTCATCTCTTATACATATATTAACAAGAGATGAACAAAATATAGAAATAAAACATTTATCATATATCACCGGCATCCATGATTATACAATTGATGCCAGGCTGGGTTCTTGTCAAATTGCTTTATCCAATAGCAAAAAGCCCTGCTTGTCTTTTTCTTTGTTTTCTAATATCTTGTTTTTTGTGCTAACCACTGAATCTCATTTCATTGCACCCTTAATTGTGGTGATCCAAGAGCAAAATCAGGATTTGTTGTTGAGATCTGAATCTACATAAGTACATAGACAAAAATTTAATTTCATACTAATTCATAAATGTACACAAAAATTACATGTCATAAGTCAAAAAGCAATTTGACATAAAGTGTAAGAGTATAATGTGATAAATAAGAAGAACCATAAGTCAAAAAGCAATATGTTGTGTGGGAGAAACAACATATTTGACAATCTTGAGAAAATAATGTGATAAAGAAGAGGAACCATAAACAAACACTAAAATCATTAAAAAATTATTATGAGAAAAACAACAAGAATTATAAGCAAAAAGATAGCTAAATTTTAATTTAGTAAAAATTGTAACCGATAGTTAACTTATTGGTATTGGCTTTTGTTATATTTAAACGAATCTTGTATGTTTGGCCTGATGGTAAAAGGCACACCTTTTCCTTATGTGAGACACGAGTTTGAGCCCTTGCAATAACCGATTATGCGAGTAAGAGGTTTCGAACTCCTTCCCTCAATTTCAGTAAGAAATGGTTTAACTACAGAGCCACATGTGGAAAATATACAAGATTAAGTTCATGACTTAATAAATAATAATGCACATAGTGTATATGTTATCATGTAGTGAACTTAATTATTTAGCAAACGTTTATAAATCATAAGTAGTAACATAAATGAAGTAATTTGTTGAATAAACAAAATGTCATTAATGCATTATATATATAATACATGATATATTAAGTGAGCATGTCATATGTTAAACAATATGGTCTACCCAATATATCAACCTCTTCTCGACAAGGTTGATGCTATCTTAAGGGACCTGTAATACAACACAAGTGTCTCGAATATTACCACATACCGTCATATATTAGTAATTTGACCGAGTCCGACCTCGAATGGCCCACACTACTAGCAAAGCTGCCATAGTGGCCACATTCGTACATGTGTACTAGTGACAAATAACCATTGATTCAAATATCAAATAATAAAAGTAAATCTCTTTTAAAATGTATTTTATGTGAGTTGTAACATGCAAGTTTGATATACAAAATAATCATGCTACTTGAAAATGTAAATAAAAAGTATCCGTATAAGTTTTACTAACTTAAGTTGTAGGTTTCGACCAGATAATCCTCTGGACATCCTTAAATCTCCAAATCTGTGAAAAGATCTGACATTAGTCCTTAACCTCTAGTTAACAAGGCTTTAAGTCCTAAACTACTCAAAATAGGCTTATTGCCTGTCTATCGAATTTTATGGCAGAAGAGGTCGAACGTTCAACCTCGACATCGAACGTTTGGCCATAAGGGGTCAAACGGTCGCTACTTGGCATAAATTATTTCTGAACCAAAAGTCCCTCTTAGGCCTCATTCCGACACGACCTAAGGTTCTTATATGATCTTTAACACCGACGCACTGTCCTAAGCCACAATAATACTCTCATGCAAAACATAGTATGTATAACATCATTAAGGTACTAATCCATCGTTAATTTTGTATTAAAACCAAAACTTAGTTAAGAATACAAAACTACAAGCTATATTACAAAAATGAACTAAACAGAAATGAGCAATAAGATAACAACATAATAACATTAATAAAAACAAGCTAGAGTATGAAAGTTACATCTTTTGAAGAATAAGGGACCAAGAGAGCTTGTTCTCTCTCTCTCCAAATCAGTCTTTCACTCTCACTATGAACACACTGATGTAAGGGATGGAAGTGAGATGAAAGGGCGAGGGTGACGAGTATTTATAGGTTAGAATCGCGGATAATAAGGTTGAAGTGATATTTTTTAGTACTATCAGTCATCAAACGTTCAAGGTACTATCAGACATACAGTTTTAGGGTTTTAAGTGAATGTTCGGGGTTTAAAATTAAATGTATACTATCGGACATATGGTCTTAGGGTTTTAAGCGAAACGTTCAGGGTATACTATCGAACGTTCCAATGGGACTTACATCGAACGTTTAGCTCTTTTATTTCAAACATTCATCTAAGACATAAAGTAAAAAATTATACTCCTTATCAAACCCTAACATTCCGATTTGTTCAATTCAGACTCAATTAAACCTAATTAATACTTTGGAATATTACAACCGGTCCTTCGAGGCTTAGAAACTCGTGGCCAAAGAGAATAGTAAGTTTGAGAGCAATCTCATTGACAGTGGTGTTCGAGAAATCTCTAGCCTTAAAGTAAAGCAGGTGAACAATAAAGAAAAGCCCTTGAAGGTTTCCACAAAGATGGCGATATGGAAGCTGTTTTACTTAAAGGCCATAGATTTGTGTTTCCGTTGCAGAATTCAGAAATTGCTTTACGTAAAGCATGTTTTTTGGTTTTTTTGTTTTTTGTTGTCCCATTGCAGACTTCAAAGTGGAAGAAAAATGAAAAGGGAGAGAGAAAATGCTAAATACAAAATAGAAAGACAAGGTATAGAGAAAGGGCCATACGCGGATCACCCATAATGTTTGGCCACCGACACTAGCAAGTAATGTCCCTAGTAGTCCTTCCGATAACGTGCAAGGCTTAGGTGGCATTAAATACCACTTGCTACTGTGCTAGGTGGAGCATGGCACATTCTCACTGGTTTTGGTATGGTTCTTCTTGAAATGCCACTGACAATATTGGATTTGGAGTTCGGCTCAAGTCTG
This sequence comes from Betula pendula, assembly GCA_900184695.1. Taxonomy (NCBI): domain Eukaryota; kingdom Viridiplantae; phylum Streptophyta; class Magnoliopsida; order Fagales; family Betulaceae; genus Betula; species Betula pendula. The sequence continues at coordinate 598,578 of FXXK01000090.1, read as the reverse complement.
GGAGATAATATGGTGTTGCAGGGGTTCACCTATACACGATATGAATCATTTGAAGATTAAACATATTTATTTTGTAGACCCTTCTATTGAGTACTTTATGTCCCAAACAATGGGTGGAGCTGCCAACGTGCGAAAGCCATTGTGAGTGGGTATAACGCTTTCCTTCCTCTAGTTCGAGAGTTGCAGAACAAGAAAAGGGCTTCCATTAGCATTAATTTGGAGTGACAATTTTTGACACAACCTACAAATTTGACACGAACACGATACGAAAAATATCAGGTTTGAGTTTATAGTTATCAGGTTCAGTTCATAAACAGGTGACCTGTTTAGTTATCGAGTCAAATGGGTTAACATGATGGGTTGCCCGGTTGAACCGTTTACTCTTCTTTAAAAAAAAAAAACTTAAAACCTAAACCTAAACCTAAATTCTCACATCTCTCACTTAGTCTCAGCTGACACTCTCTTGATCTCTCTCTCTCTCTCTTATGACTAATACTGAATCACTGATAACCTGGTCTCTCTCTCTCTTTCTCGATCTCCCTCTCTTTCACGGCTCATCTCCCACTCTCTCTGATCTCCCTCTCCCTCTCTCGATTTCCTTTCTCTCTCATCTCCTGCTCTCTCACAACTCTCTCTCGATCTCCCTCTCTCTCTCATATCTGATCTCCCTCTTTGTCTCTCACAACCACTAGTCGTCTCCATCTCGTGCCACTGTGCATCATCTCCGGCACGTCTCGTGGGTCTCGGCCTCTCCGGCTCTCTCTCATGGTTTTGTCGGTTTAGATCTGGTCACGGTTCTGTCGGTTCAGATCTGATATGATCATGAATCGTGGTTCAGATCTGACCTGATCATGGATTCATGTGGCTCAATGGCTGATTAGCCTGATTTGCTTAATTCAGGTTGGGTTTTGCCTGACTGGATGACATGACCTAGTAGTTAAACGGGTTAATGGATCGTGTTGTGTTACCCATTAAAATCGCGGGTCGTGTTCGAGTTTACCTTTAACGGGTTGCCGGGTCTAGTGGGTTGACTTGAACCCGACACTCCAACCTGTTTTGCTAATCCTAGCAATAGCATTAATAAACAATTGAGTAAGGAAGAGCTAGTCTTTCAAGGAAACACAAGACATGGTGCAGTTTTGCAACATGTGGGTATCGTTATTGGTCCTCGGCCATTTGGGTATTGTTATTAGGCCGCTTGTTAGCCTCTTTGATGGACTAACTAGCCCAAGCCCTAACCCTAAGAGGTGGATTTTCGGTCTAGCAATTTATAAATTAGTGAAAAGTCTACATACCCCCCCTTAAATTATTACTTAATTTATAATGTTCCCCTCCAACTTTTAATTGTGACAATGTTTCCCCCAAACTATCAAATAAATGTCAATGTTTTTTCAGGCAACAAAAAACAAAATATAACCATACAAAATTTTCAATAAGACAAAAATACACATATGAATTTGAAAAAAAAAAGGAGAAAATAATAATTTGTTAATTTTGTTTTTAAAACGAAATCTTAATATTTTTTTTTCCCTAATTTTGAATTTGGTCAATTGAGTGGTAGTATTTTTTTTTTAATTTTTGTTTTAGTTTTTCCTAGCCATTATGAATTTGTAAAGAAAAGAGAAATAATAATTTTTTTAAAAATAAATTTTTAAACGAAAATCATTATAATTTTTTTCCAAAATTTGAATATGGCCAATTGGGTGGTAGTGTTTATTGATTTATCTTTTAATTTTTTGGTTTTAGTTTTTTCTAGCCCTTATGAATTTGAAGAAAAAGGGGAAAATAATAATTTTTTTAATTTTATTTTTTTAAAAATAAATTTTTAAACGAAAATCTTTATAATTTTTTTTAAATAGATTTTGAATTTGGCCAATTGGGTGATAGTTTTTTTTTTCTTTTAAAAAAATTAATTATGTTTTTTTTTTTGTATTTTTTAATTTTTTGTTTTAATTTTTTAATTTAATTTAATTTAATTTAATTAAGGGTATTTTTGTCCTTGAAAAATATTAATAATTATTTAATAATTTAAAAGATATTATTATAATTAAAATTTTTAAAATAATATTATTAATTGAGTGGCAATAGGAGAAGTTAGGTGAAGTTCCTTTTAAACTATTTGTCATTTCACTATTCTCTTCGTTTATAATTAGGAAAAATGAAAAGAAGAGAAAAGGAACGAAGATGGAAAAGAGCAACGAAGATAAAAAGAAAGAAAGAAGGGGAGAAAAGTTCAATTCCCATAAATACCCATGTGTAAAATGGTAAAGCATATGCTGCTGCCGTTGTTGCCCTCTCTCGCTTCCAGACCCGGCTGGTTCATTACACGCATATCAAGAGAGCTCCGACCAATATCGTCATCCTCCATCACCACCACCACCACCACCACCAAGGCAAGTAGTATAAGCAACGAAGCAATCTGCTTTATTCCTTTAATGATTTACTGTTTCGTCAACGTCCAATTCTAATTATATAGCCTTAATCTGCGAAATGGACTCAGATGTCTTCGGAGTACTACACGTTTGGCCCTTACAAGATACGCCACGAGGAAGTATTCTACTCAACCCAGCTTTCGTATGCCATGGTTAATCTGCGTCCTGTCGTTCCCGGTATATGCCTTCCCACCTCTTCTTTGATTTTTATGTAGAAAAAAATATGTCCATTTGCTCTCTATTCTCTAAATCTTCTTTGAAAGGTTTGAGAAAACTGTTTTGGTTGAGATCCAAAAGGACCAAAACAGAGCTGTGATTATTGTATTTATGTTCAACTGATACAAAATGTTTGTTACAATTGTGATATACAACATTCAAAGATGAACCCAATAGTCATACACTGGCTGTTCGTACTGATAAGTTAAAGAAATTCAAATGACTAACTACATTCTGAACTAACACATGGATAAACAATTCAAATGCAGCATCCTCGTATCTGATCTAAGTCCCAGAGCAGATAGAGGTTGAGTTATCTGCAATTCTCTGTTTTTGAACTTCAGTAGATGCTTCGTCTCTGCATGACCTGGCTTTTGTAACTCCCTTCCTGTTCACATTAGATGACAGTTTAACACTCTTTCCCTTTTTATCCGCTTCAATCGATTAACTCTTTTCCCAATTAGAGTTGGAAAAAGAGATAAAGAGTCAATGTGCTTGTTTGTTTGTGTTAGTACACTGGCTTCCAAAGCGCGTCTTCCTTAAGGGTCTAAACCTAATACTACTACCTAGGAAATTACTATGAGATGAAGAAGTTGGAAACACCCACTAAACTCCAAGCAAAACACAACACAAGGCCGTTACTTTGAGTCAAGTGAATGGATATATCAATAAGAGGTGCGTCATATAGTGATGTGTGAGAGCATCCCTCCACAGTGCAGTCGATCTTCAGTAAGATTCTTACCTGACAATGCTGCGTAGACAATACTAGCAACTAGAATAACCTTTAGTAGGATGCTTTTCATAATTCTCTGAGCATTTAAATTCTTCTAAATTTACTACTAGTTTCCATTGTGTAATTGGGGCAATCTTTCAGTTCATTTCGCACAAGGAGACCCCTTAGTACTAATGCTCTCTCTTCTCCCATACGTACCTTGATGAATCGTTCATATTGATTCCTTATATATTTGATTATGCCCAAAACAATAGAACTCTTTGTGTGTGTGTGTGATAGAACTCTATGTGTGCTTGTGTGCACGTGTATGCATGCGAGAGTTCAAGTGTATGAGTTTGTGTTAGCACCAAGCTATCTTTTGATAAATATTAGAGAAGCAAATTTATTCTCCAAATTAGGTTCTCTTCTTCAATCATGTGTGTGTGTGTGATAGAACTCTGTGCGTTGTGTGGAAGATGGTGCCCTCTTGTCTCATGTGGTGCTTGTGGAGAGAGCGAAATGATCGCACCTTCGAAGACAAAGAGAGATCGATTGAGGAGCTTAAGTCCATCTTTTTTCATTCTCTGTATTCTTGGACTTTTGCTTTTTTAGCTCCTATTGTTTTAAGCTTTAATGACTTTCTTGTACATTTCTCTTCCCCTTCTTAGGGGGTCCTTTGTATACTTCCTGTGTACCAGGACTGCGCCTTTTTTGCGCTTTTAATATATTTTCTCTTACTCATAAAAAAAAAAAAAAAAAAGAACTCTGTGCGTGCTTGTGCACACGTGTATGCATGAGAGAGTTCAGGTGTATGAGTTTGTGTGAGCACCAAGCTATCTTTTGTTAAATATTAGGGAAGCAAATTTTCATTCTCCAAATTAGGTTCTCTTCTTCAATCATATGGATTTATTGGTTTCCTTCTCTAAATATACAATTGTGCTTTATACAGGATTTATTGCTTCCTGCAAAATTTGGGTTTTTTCTTTTTTACTTCCAGCAGGTCCTCTCTCCATACTTACATGTGTGTTACCTGGTATCTACTTAGATAAGGTTAATTTACTAATGATGGAGTAGACCTGAACTTGGTTGAATCTGTACAAATGTTATGAGGAAATGCTGTTTTAGCATTTAAAAATGGGGATGTACAATAGGTTCCAAAGTTCCTCCTCATTCTGATTTCATCTGATACATCCAACCCTAGTTTGTTTTTTCTGCTTAATACCTCTTTTGTCCCTCCTTACCAGTCTAATTGTTTTTTTTTGATAGGTAAGAGAAAATATATTAAAAGCGATAAACAATGTTTTATTTGCTTATAACTTGTCCAAGTGGTTTTTGTCTCGTTTACGCATTGCTTATTTTGAAAATATATAATGCTCTTCTCTCCTGTTATCTCATTGATATGACATGTATTATTTTTGGTTAATTGCTCTTTGCACTGTTCTTATGTTTCCTTGTTCAGATTCTCACTTTCTTCCCATTGTGGTTTGTTTCTCTTTTCCTTTGCAGGTCATATCCTTTCCTTCGCAACATTAGAATTTTATGTTGGGATTGATTCAAGCATTGTTTAATGTTCATGAATGGATTTAGATTAGGTAAATTGCTTGTAGTCCATTTATTTTGTTTGGAAAATAAGGCACAACAACCATGCTGGATTTGAAGCAATATGTTGTCATGTGCCATTCTGCAATAAATGCATTTAAGGATGGGATATGAAAACCATTGTTCTCCTGCACAATGGTTTCAACAAATTGATTGATAGGAACTTCTTTGTAAGTTTGCATATGAAAATTTTTATACATAAGGGGGTTGTCTTCAGATTTTTTCTCAAACATTTAATGTGACTGCCATTGCATGCACACTGATCAAAATGAACAGCAGGATTTTAGAAGAAAACGCCGCCCTGCCACTCTTTATCTTGATTATCAGGTCCCTACGGGGCTGCTTTAAACTGGGTTGGGTAGAATTTTCCCATTCTCTAGCATGTGCACTCAGCTGCTCAAAATAAAGTTGATCGTCTTCCATATATGAGCAGGCACAAGTACAAGTGGCAGTAGTGGAGCATCTAGTTCAATGTACATCTATTGATGTAGGATATTGACCAGATTCCTTGGGCACTCCCTACCAGTATACTGTTTATGATTTATCACAGGCACACATGTTCAGGGAGGGAACTAGCGATTTCGTTTTGGGGGAACCGGACTGCACTGGATTTTTTTTTTTTTTTGGGGGGGGGGCGGGGGGGGGGGGGGGCATATCAGTATGTACAACTCAACTTGCATAATAGTTGGTGATGCTGTTCTGCCAGCACTGTAAGGATGCAGATGCAAGTAAATGCATGCTGATATTCCTCCAGAATTAAGGTCAAGATTCTTGCATGTCAATATATTTGGAATTTTAATCTACTTTCTTGTGGATTTATAATCTTACAGTGGTTCAATATTCAAAGGTTGACTTAACATTATGTACATGTGCTTGTCTGCCCAAGGCGTGAAGTTAAGCGCTTTGTTGATCTCACTGCTGATGAGATTAGTGATTTGTGGCTCACAGCACAGAAAGTTGGTAGTCAGCTTGAGCACTACCACAAAGCATCGTCTCTCACATTTTCTATCCAAGTAAGATAATTGCTAGTAGAATTGGTGCATTTATTTGTATTTGAATATCAGCTATTCTTTCTCTTTCTGTCTCTTTTGTTAGTGTTGGATTTTTTCAACACAATGTGTCAGAATGTTTAACATTACATTTTGCCCACCATTTTGTCCTTATAAAAAATTGTGAAACTTGTATACTTGTGCTCAACATTATGGTTTCCTCCAAATGTGGCCTGAATAGAATCATTCGACCTCTAGATTTCTTTAGCTTTTATTTTTTTGGGAAAATTCACTTAAGTCCCCCCAAACTTACACCCCTTTGGCACTTATACCTCCAAACTTTAAAAAGTGATGCCCCACTCCCTCTAACTACCACTCCGTTATAGTCAACACCCTCCGTCAACATTTTCCATCAAATTGGATGGATAACGTGTCACCACACTTGATTTTTTTTTTTTTAACTTAAATTTTCCAAAATGCCCTTAGACATTATTAAAAAAAAAAAACAAAAAAACAATTGAAGGGTGGCCAAACTACAATTTCATTTTCGGGGGTGGTTCGGGTTGTGGGAGTAATCGGCCACCCCCTTTCCATTTTCGAGGGTGGCCGAACCACCCCTAGTTTCATTTTCTTGGGTAGCCCTTCAGTTTTTGTTTTTCAATTGTTTTTAGTTTTAATGGTGTTTAGGGGCAATTTCAGCAGAAGGGGTATTTTGGGGGAGTTTTTGTCGAAAAAGTCGCGTGCGGGTCACATGACATTGTTTCCATCAATTTGATGGAAAATGTTGACGGAGGGTGTTAACCATAACAGAATTGGTTGGAGTTATGTGCTGGTGGGAGAAGCCATGGTGCTTTGGGGGAGATTTTAATGTCATTCGTTATCCTAGTGAGAGATCTGAAGATACTCGTTTTTCCCCAGCTATGTGGGAGTTTTCAGATTTCATATTTGAATAGGGGTTCATGGACATCCCTCTTGTGGATGGCAAATTCACATGATCTAATAATTGTGTTGATCAATGTTGGTTGAGAATTGATAGATTTTTACTATTTCCTGATTGGGAAGAATGGTTTTTGGATGTAGTTCAGAGGAGACTTCCTCGACTCTTGTCGGATCATTTAACGTTGATGCTGGATTGTGGGGTTTCGAGTAGGAGAACTAGGTATTTCAAGTTTGAAAATATGTGGTTGAAGTCTGAGGGCTTCGTTGATCAAATGAAAGTATGGTGGAAGTCTTATCAGTTTCAGGGTACTCCTAGTTTGTTTTGGCGAGTAAGTTGAAAGCTGATTTGAAGAAATGAAATGAAGATATCTTTGGCAATGTAGGGAAGCGGAAAAAGGATTTAATGGATGGTATTCAACTTGATGTCATTGCTGAAGGGAAAACATTAATTGAGGAGGAATGGGTGAAAAAGGAGGACCTTGCAAGGGAGCTAGAGAGATTGCTTCTTTATTAAGAAGTGAGTTGGAGGAAGAAATGTAGGGCTCTCTGGTTGAGAGAGGGATATAAAAATACTTTTTTTTTTAATCGGTTGTCGAATTCAAATAGAAGAAATAACACTGTGGATTCAGTAATTGTGAATGGCTCATTATCTTCACATCCTAAGGGAGCACATTGTTCGATTTTATACCTTATGTATTTAGAACAATATAGTTGGAGGCCAAAGCTGCAAGGTCTTTCTTTCCATTCCATTGGTGATGAGGAGGGATCTTGGTTGGAAAGAGAGTTTGAGGGGAGTGAGGTTTTTGAGGTGGTTAAAACACTGAATGGTGATAAGGCTCCGGGTCCTAATGGGTTTTCTTTGGGCTTTTTTCAGATTTGTTGGAAGGTCCTTAAAGAGGATATTATAGCAGTTTTGTGGGAGTTTCATGGTCGAGGGAGTTTTGAGAAGAGCATTAACGCTACTTTCCTTTCTCTTATTCCAAAGAAAGCTGGTGGCGTGGATATTAAAGATTTTTGTCTTATCAGTTTAGTGGGTGGTGTTTATAAAATTATATCTAAGGTGCTAGCGAATAGATTGAAACATGTGCTGGAGAAGATCATCTCAAATTCACAGAATGCGTTTATTAAGGGGAGACAGATTCTAGACTTAGTTTTGGTTGCAAATGAGTGTATTGACAGTCGAATCAAATTAGGGGTTCCTGGCTTTTTGTGCAAATTGGATCTGAAGAAGGCATATGATCATGTGAGTTGGAAGTTCTTGTTGTATTTGTTGAAGAGAAGTGGTTCTGGGGAGAAATGGCGGGCGTGGATTGCATTTTGTTATCTATGGTGCGAATTTCAGTTTTAATAAATGGAGCTTCTTCTTGTTTCTTTAGTAGTTCTCTTAGTTTAAGATAAGGGGATCCGTTATCTCCTTTTCTTTTTGTAGTTGTTATGGAGGCTCTGAGTAGGATGATGTCAGCTATAGTGAACAAGGGTCTTTTATCTCGTTTTTTGTTGGGGTCAAGAAATAATGTAGAATTGGTTGTGTTTCATCTTTTGTTTGCGGATGACACATTGATCTTTTGCAAAGTTAATTTTGAACATCTTCGTAATTTGCAATGTCTATTTTTATGCTTCGAAGCGGTATTGGGGTTAAAGATTAATTTATTGAAATCAGAGATAATTCCAATTGGTAAGGTGGAAAATGTAGAAATTTTGGCAAGTATTATGGGGTGTAGGGAGCTTTGTTACTGATGAAATACTTGGGTCTTCCTTTGGGTGCACCATATAAGTCAATATGGAGTGGCATTGTGGAAAAAATGGAAAGGCGGTTGGCTGGTTGGAAGAGGCTCTATTCGTCAAATGGTGGTAGGTTGACCTTGATCAAAAGTACTTTGTCCAATTTGCCCACATACTATTTGTCGTTGTTTCCTATTCCTATTGGTGTCGTTCATAGGCTTGAGAAACTTTGGCGAGACTTTTTATGGGGAGGTATTAATGAGAAGTTTAAGTTACATTTAGTTAATTGGTCAAAGATATGTTCCCTGAAGCAAACTGGTCGATTGGGGGCAAGAAACTTGATTCAGTTTAATCAAGCACTGCTAGATAATTGGTTATGGTGTTACGCAACATAGAGGGAGGCTTTGTAGAGATTGGTGGTGGAAACAAAACATGATAGTATGAGTAGAGGTTGGTGTTCTAAGTAGGTAGAGGGACCTTTTGGAGTTGGAATGTGGAAACACATTAGGAGGGGTTGGGGAGTTTTTTCGAGTTTGGTTAGATACGAAGTGGGAGATGAAACTAAGATTAGGTTCTGGTATGATCTATGTTGTGGGGATTATCCACTGGAAGAATCTTTTTTGGAGTTGTTTAGTATTGCTTGTTGTAAGGAGGTGTGGTTGTGAATAATATGCAGGTTTCTAATGGTAATCTTCAGTAGAACTTATCTTTTATTAGATCTGTACAGGATTGAGAGGTCAATGTGGTGAGTGCATTTTATGATTTGTTGTATTCCTGCAAAGTGAGACAAGGTGGTGAGGATCATATTTGGTGGGTCCCTACTATGAAGGGAAACTTTGAAGTAAAGTTGTTTTTTTTTGGGTATTATCTAGTTCGGGGGGTTCACCTTTTCCTAGGAAGAGTATTTGGAGAGCCTATATTCCATTGAGAGTGAGTTTCTTGTGCGGACGATGACTCTTGAAAGGATTCCGACTTTGGATAATCTGAGGAAGAGAAAAGTAATAGTGAAATAATGGTGTTGCATTTGTAAGAGGAGCGAAGAATCTGTAGATCTTCTTTTCCATTGTGAAGCGGCAAGAGAATTATGAAATGCAATTTTTTCGTTTTTTTTTTTTTAGAGTAGAATGGGTTATGCCTAGAAGGGTAATAAACTTGTTAGATTTTTGGCAAGGTCAGTTGGGAAGTCGGTCAGTTTTATCTGTATGGAGGATGTCCCCTTTGTGTTTATGTGAAACAATGGAGAGAGCAGAATGCTAGATGTTTTGAAGATCGTGAGATGGCGGTGGAAGAGCTCAAGAACATCTTGGTCTAGACGCTTTATATTACAATAGGGGCGTATAATTTCTCTCATTTTTTGAATTTTTATGAATTTGTGAATTTTTGTTTTGTTTTGTTTTGTTTTTTTCCTCAATTAGTGGGGGTTACCTCTTGTATACATTCTGTGTATTAGGATTGTGTGTCACTTTTTAAAGTTTGTAGATAAGTGCCAAAGGGGTGTAAGTTTGGGGTCTAACCGTATTTTCTACCTTTTTGTTTATTATTATTTGTTCTTGTTATTCCTCATTCTACTGGAGATCCTAGATTAGAAGCATTGGTTGCCCATGTGATTGCTTGACTTCTTATAAGCATATTGTTAATTTTAGAAATTAGACTCATTTGGTTTTTAAACTTTTCTTGTAAATCTCTTCCATCACCTAAGTGTCTTAGTGTGAAAAGATGAGATTTTGAGGTTACTATGCTAGAAGTTAGATGGACGTTCTAACATCCTCTGTTTGTAGTTGTTAAAGGTTTTTTAGTGCTTAACTGTTAGATGGCTGTCTGATAGAAGTCCTGACGTTGTAGCCACAGGGAGCACAAGTTTGGAGACGTTAGATAGATGTCATGTGGACGTCATGATGTTGGAGCCACAAAGAGCACCAATTTGGAGACATCATGTGGACGTCATGACGTTGGAGCTCTAGAAAGCATCAGTTTGATAACGTTAGATAGACGTTAGATGCAAGTGCTGGCATTGTGGAGATTCGAGGGCACCTATTTGACAACGTCAGATAGCCATTAGATAGAAGTCATGATGTTGCCTGCCAATGTCAAAAAATTAGCAATGAAACCCTGGCTGCCGTCATGACGCCAAAACTCTCGTCATGACGCTGCGGCGCGATCTGCATTGTGCTGAAACGTTTTCTATATGGTTTTCTCCCATCCTATAAATAGAATAGGATGCCATTTTGTTTGAGGTGTGGCTAGGATCCTAAAATCTCTTTAGAGATTGTCTAGCTTCTGCCTTGTGAGCGAAGAGAGCTTTTGTTGAGAGCAGCTTTCCCTCTCTTGGAATTTGTTGAGCCAAGAGAATCCTTGTTAAGAGCCCTTGCTTTCCAATCTCTTGTAGTTTGTTGTTCAAGAGAGCCTTGGTTGAGAGCTTCCTTTGCTTTCTCTTTTTTGGAGTGTGGACTTAATTCTCTACTATTGTTGAGCCAAGAGAGGATTTGTAAAAAGCTTGTAGCTTTTTCGTTCTTGGAGTTTATTCTTTCAAACCACACTATACACATCCTTCAACTGCAAAGAAATTTACCAATGGGTCGGTAAGGAGAGACACTTGTAAAAGATCGGCCAGCGGAGATCTTGAGCAAACACACGCGGGGAGCGGGTCATCCTACAATTGGGTTGATTATTTTACAAAGGGGTTGCAAGTTTTTACGACTGTAATTTGTTCTTCTAGATTAGAGTGATTTCTTGGGTTTGACCGCTCCGTAATGGTTTTACCTTTGAGGTGTTCAAAGAGTTTTCACTTCATAACCAAAATCTTTGTGTTGATTTTGTGGTTGTTATGTTTATGTGCTTTATATTTCAAGAATTTTATCTTGTGATAATTATTGCTATTGTGTAGTTAATTAGGGGTTGAAACCTGATCCGCAGTTCACATGTACTAGATCTTGTTTACTACTCAAGAATGCACATAATGCTCGAACCATCTTGGTGCTGTTGATTTCTTCTCCAAAATATGTGTGTCTAGGATACAACTTCGTATGATGATAACTTCTAGTTAAAATCTTGTACGCCCTTAGATGTTCAAACGTTTTTCAATTTCCAATTGTTCAGTAATTTATGTCTTGCAATCTTTATCTATGACAGCAGATATCCCCTTCCTTGTATGTGTTTGACGGGGACAGCATAAAACTTTGTGATGTTTTTGGACGGACAGTACCTCATGTTCTTTTGAAACTAAGTGCATAATCTTTCTTTTAACGTAGGATGGGCCCCAGGCGGGACAGACAGTACCCCATGTTCACATCCATATCCTGCCACGGAAAGACGCTGACTTTGAGAGGAATGACGAGATATATGATGCTGTAAGATGGAAACTTGCTTCAGTGCTTACTCTTGATTCTTATGCTTTAACCTTGACTTGAATGCTGACCTTTTTTTCTGCTTATTATTCATGGTTTAGATAGATGAAAAGGAGAAAGACTTAAAGCAAAATCTTGACTTAGACAAGGAAAGAAAGGACAGAAGCCTTGAGGAGATGTCACAAGAGGCAGATGAATTAAGAAAGCTCTTGTAAATATTTCAGGCTCGACTTGCAGTGCAATGCGCGTGTTTGAAATTTTCCAGGTCATCTCCAATCTGGTTTGACAACTACTTGTAATCTTTGCCAGATAAACTTTGATGTTCAATATTACTTATCCTCTTATCCAGAATAGACATGCTAGATGTCTAATTCAAATCCCCAAAATTGGATGGAGGACGACCAGGGGTTGGAAAAGAATCATTTTTCTATCAAAGAAAAAAAAATTTATGCATCAATATTGTGGTAACTTCCATTGGACCTTATTTGAATTTTAAGACCAAAGCTTTTATAGCATGTACATTTCTAATTTTCTATATGATTTTATTATTATGGGGGATGGATGGATGGTGCTGGCTTTGTTTTTGGTGCTTTGTGTTTTTGCGTCAGTTACAACTATAGCTCTTGGATTTGGAGTAGGATCTTCATTTCATTATCAAGATTTAAAGCTGATGTATTTAACAGTGTATACTCAGACTCAGTGGTTAGTGGGGCTTTATGCTATGTCTTGAGAAATTTGCAAATTTTGCTTAGCCACTCGGCTCTTGATATTCAAGTTTCAATTTTGCATTTTGTTGCACCGGTGTGAATCAAGGACTAAAGGCTCGATAGAGGAGCAATAGCCAAGAGAAGTTGAATCCATAAGTAATAGCATGTCTATTATGTGGTGGTATGGCATCAATTATTTACAAATTAATAGATTAGTGTGCATTTGGCGTGGGAGGAAGATATGAACGCAATAATATTGAGTACTGAATGTGAATGTGCACCCTAGAAACTAGGTCGGTAAGGTTAATAACTTAACCATCATATCAATTCTGAAAATAAAGATTTTTTTCAAGTCCACCGACTTGGGCCCCTAGAAGAAAAATAAAGGTCCATATGGTGTAAACGCAATCTAATAAATTGAAATTATCCCCTAAATAAATTCTGCATTGAGTTTATAAAGTTGATATTGGGATAAGTTGAAAAAATAAAATAATACAGGGAGAATTGCTTTTGCGATAGAGTTTTTTTTTTAATATTATTATTTTATTATCAATTCCTCAAAATTAGTCGATTATTTTGATCTTAGACTATGTAATTCTCAAATATGTATATATTTTTTTACATATTTTAACAATAAATTTATTTCTTTTTAAAGTCAACGATACATGTAGATTAATGGACCCTTCTACGTAGACTTTATTGTCTTTGTCATTGGTTGGTAGGGATTTTTTATTTTTTTTAATATGGATGAGATAGACCCTCATTTTCTATTGGTATGTAGGGATTTTCAGACACGCATTGATAGGAAACCCGTACGGTTAAAAACCGTTTAAGCAGGGTTAAAGTTTAAAAAGCATGTAAAAACGGACTTGGCAGTACCTCCGTCCGGCCTTTGCTGCTTCGTTTGGTCCTTGCGTTGCCCGAGCGGGGCGGTTAAGCCTCACTTTTCAGTATTTAAATGTAAATAAATTAGTAGCTTAAGAAAAAAAACAGAAAAAGAAAAAAGTAAGTAGTAGCAAATAAAGAAAACACTTTTTTTTTTTTTTCTTTTCCTCAATATCACTGGGAATCTGAGATCGCTGGATCTTTTGTGTTTTTCTTTCCTTAGAGATAAAGTAATTAATTTTAGTTTTAATGGCAAAATAAGTTTGAGAAGAAATTCTGTCTTTAGACTTAAAAAACCATGTGGAGGCGATGGTGGAGTAGTGGTGGTGCAGTGAAGCAGAGCGTGTCGGCGGTTTTCAGCCAAGTCCATGGGAGGAAGAGGAAGCCTGATGCTCATCATATTTTGGGACTGAGGGCTATTATTCCTGCGTCATCATCATTCGTATGGCTGAGGGATCTATCATCATCGTCTTGTGGCGACTCAAACTCTGGCAGTGGCAATAGCATATCATTCGCGGAGGCGAAGAGGGTAATGAGACTGGTGAACGTGGAGGCTCTGAAGACGAAGCTTGGTATGGACGGGAAGGAGGTGATCGGATACTCGGAGCTTCTCGAAGCCTGCGAGAGCATGGGTGTGGCCAGATCCCCCGAGGAGGCCGCTGCTTTCGCCCAAGTCCTTGACGAGGCCGGTGTCGTCCTTCTCTTCCGCGACAAGGTCTACCTTCATCCCGATAAAGTAAGCTCATTTCTATCTTTATTCTTTATTACGCTGCTTCCCGAGCCAATCTAATACTTGTGCTCTTGTGGGGCTGCTAATGTGTAGGCCAGGGCCCCACCAATTTTTTCTTTTCCTGCTTTCTGCTTTCCATCAACATCCTCCCTTCTAGGGAAGGAAAGGGTTTGGATTTGGAACAAATCATCGCATATTCCAATCCTCTTTTGTCCATTTTGATGTTATCGTTCCCTTCTCCAACCCATGTACCAGTATATGCTCTTAACCGTACCTCCACAATGAATCTTTGCCTCATTTTCTATTGATTGATATCATCACAAACTTTACTAGATTTCCATACATCGATTGGTGATCTTTAAACAATTGTTTTTCATTCTTACTCTACCACTTTTTATGACTGCATATACAAGTTTTATTTCCTTACTGGGTGCGTTAAGGGTCGGTTCAGTTGGTTGGAGCAGAGGGCTGTGCTCTCTTTGTCAGACTCAGATTTGGGAAGATCCCTTTGTTCTTACTTCGCTGGATTTCAGAAGCAAGTGTTACGGATGGAATTAGGAGGGGATTAGAATTTGTGTTGAAGTAGAATTTTAGTTAATAAGGACATGTTTGGTACGCGGAATGGCTATTCCAAAGAATAGCTTTTATTAAGAATAAAATGAGTGTAATACATTAGCCTTGGAATAGCCATTCCGATAATTATGAGGAAATGATTATTCATTCAATTGAAGGAATAACCATTCCTCTTAAATTTAAGAGGAATTGAAGGAATATCCATTCCTTCATAGCTATAAGAATAATTATTACAATACTAATTCACTACACTCAATCATTTCTTAATAAGAGCTATTTTAAAGAATAGTCATTCCGTGTACCAAACATAACCTAAGGATTATTAGTTATCAATTAGGATTAAGATTAGTTTTATTTTAGAAGAAAAATGCTACAGCATCTACCTGTATCTTTCTTTCATCATTCTATTTTTCAAAATCACATTATTGGATCTGTGGTCCCATGTATGTCCACACATGGGACCACAGATCCAATAGTAATTTAAAAAAATAAAAGGATAGGAAAAGAATAATAGAAGGAAGTGTAGCATTTTCCATTTTAAAATTAGGTTTATCATTAGTTGGTTATTATTGACCTTATCTTATTGTAAGTGTCTATTTAAAGGCACCAGAAATTTAATAACAGAATTGAAGATTTAATTTATCAAACATTTACGTTTGTTGTTGGCTCTTGGGAGGCTTAGGGTTCCTCGAACTACCCTAAACTAAGGAGACCCAGGATTCCTCAAATTGTCTTACTAAAATTCTATTCTCTTGTTAATTTTTCATCACACGTTAGGTATACACATAACAGTTGTTAGCAAATACAAGTTTGCCCATCAATACAAAGTCAGCCATGTCTGTCATAGTGTCCTTGAGTTCAGAGCAACAAGCTTTACTAAAAGAGATTCAAGCAGAGTTTTGCACGTGGAAGGATCAATTCATCGAGCAAATGAGGGAGTGTTTTAGGCAGAGTTCCCTGAATGCACTGCTTGACAGCATTTCAGCAAATCACCAGCAGGTAATAATAGTGTCATGTTCACCAAAAACACCTAACAACCACAATTACTCCATCAAACCTCATGACCCACCCTACAACATTGAAGCTCCACCACCAAAGAATAAATCGCATGTTAAAGCCTCACCACCACATATCAGACTGTACCACCACCACGTCAAAGTCCAGCCACCATGCTTGGCCAAGTTTGCACAAAAGAGATAACTCAATCATGCCACCTCAAAGGAGAAGTGGCGAGCTGAACCACCAGCAATCTGAAATCAGACTACTTGCTTAGTGATCAGAGGCAGTGGCAAAGGCGGCTCACGAAGAAGGAAGAGAACCCAGCCCCGGAATGGCCACCACGGAAGCGTTTGAAATGCTTACTTCACTAACGACATCCCCTCGAAGCCCCAAGAGAGCATTGCCACATAGAAAAACCCAGTATCTCAATTTTGTGTCGAAAGTTCCAAATTTGTGTTGTATGCGAATTACCTGAAGAACAATTTCTGCCCATTTCTAATGGGTTTGTGCTGGTGTCTACGGAGAAAGGGTCTTTAGGTTTCACACTCAGGTTTTGTTTCACTCTCTCGAACAAACGATGTT
Organism: Betula pendula; assembly: GCA_900184695.1. Lineage (NCBI taxonomy): Eukaryota > Viridiplantae > Streptophyta > Magnoliopsida > Fagales > Betulaceae > Betula > Betula pendula. Next base: position 582,149 of record FXXK01000090.1, on the reverse strand, counting down.
GTGGAAAAAACGTAGAAAATGCTGTGTAAAAAACACTTGGAAATGAGGAGCTATTAGGAAGAAAAAAAAAGTGGTATTAGTGGGAGGCAAAACCTAATGTTGAGATTGAAAAGAGGTGTTGTCTTGCCAAGGGAAATAAGTGCTCACCAAATATCACGTGCAAGTGAGACAAGTTTGATAATATGATTTGTTCAAGAAAAGAGACTTGGGTATCCGAGAGACTCAAGAGAAGTTCAAGTCAAGCTCAACTTCTTTCTCTAGAGGAGTTCGAATAAATGTACAGCTACATTAGTTTTTTTTTTTTTTAAAGTAATGTCAAATTTTATTAAAAGCGAGAGGCATCCCTTAATACTCATGAAATATACAAAAAGAACACCTAGAAAGAGAAAACAAAAAGGAAACAAAGACCCACAAAAGCCCATGACAACAACCACAACAGAACCCCCACCCCCACCCTTGAAACCCAGCAAAACTACAAAAAGACACCCCAACAACACAACCTAAAACCTCAGAAAATTGATAGAGCCCTCTTCCTTTTGCCACGGTTATAGCCTTCAAAATTAATGGAACATTCCAAGTTTTTGAGTTCCCTTTTGCCTTTTGTGCCACCTTTGGAAGGAGTAGCCGAGACCTCTTGACAATGTTCCTTATCAAGGGTTGCAAGAGATTCAGTATTTGAATCCCATCACCTCTACAAGAAATCCCCAACATAGGCCCAATCTCCATCGCATGTTGCAAAATCTCGGATACCCCTTCATTTTGAACCTCGAACTCCCCCTCATGCTGAATCCCATGCTAATCGAGGACCACCATTGGCTCCAACAATAAAAGGGGAAGGCTAACTGGCACGGGCTTATCAAATCAAAGCACTCCTATAGGAAGAAGCCAACTCACTTAGGTGATCCATTAAGCTGTTGTGAAACTCATTTGTGGCCTCACTGGGTCATACCAATCAAACCGAAAGAAAACTTCAAAACTGAGGTAGGATGACATGGATATGCGGGTTTAGCCCACCAACGTCAGCTAATAGAATCGTTGGAGACGAAGTAGACCCATTTGAACAAGAAACACCCTGACCTCCGGCAGTACATCAGATGGAAATAACCCAGAGAGCCCAACAATAGGCGGTGCACTGATCACCGACATTGCCTTGGCGAATATGCCAGCATCCATCTTCGAAAGCCTACTAGCCTTGGACTTACGATTATAGAATTTCAAGGGCTTAGGCAGGACCAGAGAATATCTTGATATGCTGATGATATCGGGGAATCCACAACACCTGGTGAGCATTGCCTCGGCGAAGTAGAAAACTAGGCTACGGTCTTTATGGTCGGCCTTGGAGGGAATAGGAAGGAACCACCGGTGTCAACTGGGCACACTGGAAAAAACCCATTTTCAAATGTGGTTGCCAGTAGCAAAAACACCTTTGGTGAGGTAGTCGGACCAGAACCACCTTCGGCAAAGCAGAAACTGGTTTGAGAGAGATTGAAGCCCTGCAACCTGCATCCAAACCCAAAAAGGACCTAATCCCACAACCCGCGTCCAAACCCGAATGTGACTTGAACATGGAGGGCTGGCTCTTGGACGGGTACTTGGGCTTGCGCTTGGAAGCCCAACACAAGATTTTACCCTTATAACGTCCAACAAGCTTGAGCTTCTAAATAAGCCCAAAGACCTTCAATCCTTCCAGAATGTCTCCTAAAGCTCAGCCAATCTTCTCTTGCAGCCTCACAAGTTGGCTCTTCCACGCCCCAAGAAGGGTCAATGGACTACCACCGGTAGGGAGGTCTTTGCCCAGTGGGTCCCCAAGCTGCACCGTCACTGAAGAGCTAGCCTTCGAATGTAGTGCCTTTGCAAACGACGGCGCACCTTCTTCCCCAATAATCCTTTTCCCACTGATTTGAGCTGGACCATACCAACCTAGGCCCAGCTTTTATCCCAATCTTCTTCCCCACCTGAGAAAAAACACCAGATAACAGAGACACAATTGTGGCTTCAAGAAAAGCCATCACCTTGTTCAGCTTACTAGCAACTTGGCTCCATCCCCGCCCTTCACGACCCTGACGAAGCAAAATAATCCTTCTCCAACCACCCACTACGTAAACCGCCACCTCCAAGTATCGGCCAACACTATTACCGCCTTTCTGGATGATGAGCACCTTCAAACCTTCCCAAAAGGATTTGACGAACTCCTTAACACTAGGATTCTGCAACAACTCTTCCATCGTCGAGACTAGCCAGGCGGTGCACGAGGAACCCAAAAACACTACACCGGAAAATCCCCTCCTTTCCTCTAACCGGAGCTCCGACCTACCTTCAACCATCGAGAAGACAAAAGATTTAGCCTCCACAAAGAACTACCTCTCCATCTCTAGCCTAGCGCGACAACCCCCGAGGGGGAGCACACTAGACGCACCTTCACGCACTGCTCACATCGTTGCCGGAAGGATGGATGCGAGCTTTCAAAGAACTTCCTTGGCTCTTTAGAGGTGACAAACCGGAGCAAGACCCTAGCGGGGTGCCCCTTCAAGCGCTGTCGCTAGAGGAGAGAGAGAGAGAGAGAGAGAGAGAGAGAGAGAGAGAATACTTGACATGGAGGTACTCTTCAAAATATGAGGTTTTCACAAAGCAAGATACCAAAATCTGCAACGGTATTAGCCAACGAACAGATGTTAGCACTTGCAATAAAACCAATAGTCATCATTAACCCCCATTCATAAAAAGGCATTATAGCATACTGTACATTAGTTATAGCTTACCTGTAGTCATTAGTCATTGGTTGTTTTAATTGTTAGTTATAGGATTTCGAGGACCTTGAGGGCAAGGTCTATTTAAGAGGGGTGGAATGTTACAGATGGAGACTGAAATGATGATGGTTTGTGTTGGTAGTGAAAATTCGATGTTTGTGGTTGGGACAGTTGTGTGGATGACATGGTTTGAGTTGGTGAGGAAAAGTGGGTGACTTTGCTTTCATCCTCCTGCATTGGTGGGTGGTGGTTCATGGTTGTGGGTGGTGTGGTTTGGGTTGGTGGGTGGCAGTTTTGTGCTTCATCAACACACAATAGTTCATCTAATTTTCTCCCATGGCTTGGTCTTGAACGGCTTGTTGATGGGCCAAACAATCAAGTAAATGACAAAGTTGGGAGCTTGACATCGTTGTCTTTGCGAAAAAGAGGAATGGACGAGCTGCTGGGACCCAGTGAGTTTGGAAGAAAAGTTGGTGGATTATGGTGGTAGTTTGAGTTTGGGTGTTTGATTGTTGGCTCTGACCAATTGATGGGAACCCACAACTGATAAATGGAAATAAATGAAAATTATATTGATAGTAAACTCTAATTAGGACTAAAGAGACCACAAGTGAATCCAATTAGGGCTGGAGGCAAAGCATAGGAAATACGTCTGATTACAAATCTCAATACCTCTCCTTACTACTTGACGCATCATCTTATACTACGACTCTAACAAACTAACAACACTGTGATAACTCTGAAATGACGATCCAAGCAATTGATAAAGATAAAGATAACAATGACTCATGATAGCTAATCTGGTGGATGCTATCCTTTATTGACTCTTACGTTAATCCTTCACCTATCTTCACGCTGGATGCTATCCTTTATTGACTCTTACGTTAATCCTTTACTTATCTTCACACTGGACTCCGCTTATCTTCATGTTGATTGTACTGATCATATTTCTCCTCCTTGTCTTACCCTCATGTCCATGTAATGTGGGTTGGGTGGAACCCTATCACAAAACCCTTATCACTTGCTCAAATTCTTTTTTTAATAAGTAATGTATATTCAATCAAAGTGCAAAGGGGCGCAACCCTAGTACACAGGAAGAATACATGAGAACCCCTAACTCATAGAGAAAGAAGAACAGAATTCTAAAAACTCAGAAAAAATAGAGACATGCATAGTATTCTAGACCACTTGCTCAAATTCTAAATCCATTTCTTTTTCAAAAATCCATACCCACAACAGGGACCTGCTAATAAGAAAAAGGAGCAAACACCTGAAAGTTGACAATTCAAGCTGCTTTTGGCTCACACAGGTTATGTTTGAACCAGCAACCTGGAAACGTTTATTAAATTTGACCAACAATTTTCATCCCCTTGTGTAGGAGCTAAGCATAGTCTACAGCTCAGAAGCTCAACCCACAGGTAGCACTCAATATGCAAATCCCTTGTATGTATTCCACCTATACATCAAGACCAACTGCAGATTGGTGTCAATCTGAAAATGAGGCAGCACAAGAAAATATTCTGGACTAGGCAAAAGCAGTACGCATGCTAGGAGACCAAAACAGGTGTCAAACACTGCTTGGTAGTTCATTGATAATTCTCTCTAGGAAACTAAAAATTACCTTCCAGTACTAAGCTAGATTCACAGCTTTAAGAAGAGCTCTTCTCTGCTAAAGAACCTTCAGATATAGCTTCAAACATACCCCAAACTTTGAAGTGTAACAACTTTGTTGCACTAAGGGTAAAGCCCATCTTAATACCAATTTCATGTAGGCTGCAGCCTGCATGAAAGCCCAAAATATTGGTATGCAGCTCGGTCTGGTTGGGTTGTTTTGGGCATTTTTGGAACCAAAGAAACCTTGGTTTAGTTGCATAAAACAAGACCCAGAACCAAAGCTATCTTCCATCCTTTCTTATATTCCCATGCCTCTGCCTAAAATACATGTACACATATAGATATGGTCCCATTTGATTTCAGAGAGTACGTAAATTAGGAAGTGAGTCATACAAATAAAATTTTACAAATTAGCTAGTTCAAATAGGAAGTGAGTCATACAAATCAACATTGAAAGATTTTAATTAAGTGAAATACATCAAGCTCAACTTTAAATGAAGACCAATTTTTTTTTCTTTCTTTTCTTTTCAAACCTTCCAATTTTATGCTTGGCTTGGAATATTTTGTAGATACCCAATCTTTTGTTTTGTATATATCACATGAATTTGATCTAAAATATTCTTCAATCACACATGACTTTCATTGTGAAAAAAAGATAACTATATGCATATGCCTTGTGTCAGAAAGAGAAGTCTCTAGTTCAAGCACCCCCCTTACTTATAAAAAAAAAAACTTCTACACTCCACCAATTTATATGAACAAGTTCCCAATCTAACTTTTTAAGAGGTAAGTTTGGCATTGATGCACTAAATAATTGGCAATTCTTGAATAAAGAAAAGAAGACATGTGTTGAGGTATGATCAAATAAACAACAAGCATATAATTTCACATAAATTTTGGCCCTTTATAAAGCTAAGAAAGATATAGTATTACATGTTAGCTGATCAGCAATGATTTTATTAGAAGGCAATCCCCACAAAAAGCAATGATTTTATTACATGTTAGCTGACAAGCAGAAGTCCTTAACTACAAAAATAAATTCCCGTTACGTATATATGTATGATCAAATAAACAACAAGCATATAATTTCACATAAATTTTGGCCCTGTATAAAGCTAAGAAAGATATAGTATTACATGTTAGCCGACAAGCAATGATTTTATTGAAAGGCAATCCCCACAAAAAGCAGAAGTCCTTAACTACAAAAGTACTTTCCTGCTACTTATATATGTGTGTATGTATGTATTATAGATGAAGCCTCTCACATCAAATAAAGTATTAATAAACCATAGAAAGAAAATGTCTCATAATGCATAGTGAATGACTTGTGAAAAAAAGAAAGAAGATGCAAGTTCTTATCACTGATTTCCACCCTACTAAGTGAAGTTTCCAATTGCCTTGCTATTACGTGTCTACATAACGTAGGATGAAAAATTAACAGAGAATAAAATTTTGGTAGGATAATTCGAAGAATCTTAGGCCTCCTTAGTTTAGGATAGTTCGAGGAACCCTAAGCCTTCCAACAACAAATGTAAACGTTTGATAAATGGGCGTAGAAAAAAAAAATTCGTAGAATAAAAAAGGCGTTTGATAAATGGATTCCTTGATTCCTTTGTTAACTTTATGGTGTGTTTATATAGACACTTACAATAAGATAAGATAAATAATAACCAACTAATGATAAACCTAATTTAATATATATATATATATATATTGATGACGAAGAGCCCCCTCTAAGGCATAGTTACTTCATGTACTTACCTTTGTTAGGTAAACCTCGAATTCGTGCAAAGTGTCCCCTCCACACGGATCAGGTAATAGTCAGGCTTTGCCAGCGGGTTGGCCCTAAAGAATTGTTTACACCCACGGGGACTCAAACCTTAGATCTAATGGAAATGCCATCAAAACCAAGGCCCTTACCACTTGAGCCAACCCATTGGGTTAAATAAAACTAATTTTAATCCTAATTGATAACAAAAAATCCTTATTAACTAAAATTCTACTTCAACAAATTCTAATCCCTTCTTAACTTCATCTAGGGCGGTAATCGAGCCCAGTCAAGCCAAGTCGAGTATTGAATGTTCAAGCTTTGTTTGTTTAATTTTTTAACGAACGTGAACCGAACTCGAACTTTTCACCGAACAAGATAATTTGTTCAAGCTTTGTTCGTTTATTTTTTGAACAAACTCAAGCTTGTTCATGAGCTACTCAATTAATTTAGTCATTCCATATGTAAAGTAAATGTCGTGATTGTTTGATTTTTTTTTTTTAAAAAAAATAATGCTAATTATTAGTTATTTAATTATGGTTAAACTTTATTGTTTGAGTAATTATATAAATTAACTCAAATCTTATATATATACACACACACACACCCACACACACACACATACACATATATATACATACACATAAACTCACTCATATACACACAAAGACACATATATCAATATACATACTCACAATTATAATAATTTAACTTATAACTATTACATTATGAAAAACATTTCTTTTTGTTTTATTAAATACTTAACATGTTCTCATTGCTTAACATGTGTTGTGAGTGTACTTAAGGTTTGTGTCCCACATTAGTAAGATGTAAGACGAGTGAGTGGTTTATATAGCATAGTTGGGCCTAAACCTATAGGGTTAAGCTTTTGGATTAAATGGTGTCTCAACCTGCTATATTGTAGGTTCACTAAAAGACTTCCTTAGGTGTTTCTCTCTTTAACAATTGGTATCAGAACTATGTTTAGCTTCTACTGCTGCTCATACGAGTGTCTTAGTTTGATACGTTTGGTTTGACTCCGATAAAAAGAGTGACTCCAGCTCTTGAAGTACGCGTGACACTCTTGGTTTATAAGTACTCACACACGATGAGAAGTTTGGGTCAATGTGGAAGAAATTCACAAGTGAGGAGGAGATTGTTGTGAGTGTACTTGTGAGGTTTATGTCTCACATTGCTATGATGTAAGAAGAGTGAATGGTTTATATAAGCTTAAGCTTTTGGATTAAATGGTGTCTCAACATGCTATATTATGGACTCATTAAAAGACTTCATTAGGTGATTCTCTCCCTAATACAATCAACGGGAAGATAAGCGGAGTCCAGCGTGAAGATAGGTGGAGGATGAACGTAGGAGTCAAAAAAGGATAGCATCCACAAGATTAGCTATCTCGAGTCATTGTTATCTTTATCTTTTGTCAATTACTTGTATCGTCATTTTTAGCATTGTTGTATTTTTGTTTGATTGTTAGAGTCGTAGTATAAGATGATGCGTCGAGTAGTACGAACATGTATTGAGAATTGTAATAAGATGTATGTCTTGTGGTTGTCTTCAGCCCTAATTGTTAGTCAACATACATTTTAGTTATCCATATTTAATGCCTTGGATTATTAAGCCTCCATATCGTACTAACTGGTGTTACTCCACATCATCCTTATTCGTTCAGGTGGTGGATTTGGTCAGAAGAGCGGTGCCCCTTGCTCTGACTTCTGAAGATGACCCTGTGAGGGATGAGTTAAAGAAGTTGCAGGAGAAGAAGGAAGATATTGATGTGCTGGCACATAACCAGGTCCGGCGCATCCTCTGGTCTGGGTTAGGGTTTGCTGTGTTACAGGTTGGGCTCTTCTTCCGGCTTACATTCTGGGAATTTTCATGGGACGTAATGGAACCTATTGCATTTTTTGCCACAACCACTGGCATAGTCACAGGTTATGCCTACTTTCTATTTACTTCAAGAGACCCCACTTACCAAGACCTGAGGAAGAGACTGTTTCTCTCAAGGCAGAGGAAGCTGTTTCAGAAGCAAAATTTTGATATTGAGAGATTCAAAGAGTTACAAAAAAAATGCAGAACACCTCTTGATGCCACTGCCTCCATTAAAAATCGGGTGGGACTGGAACTAGAGGATGCTTTACATAGGGACTAACATTTTATGGGGGGTTTGTTGACCTCTTTGGAGTTTATTCTCTGTAATCTGTCCCCTCCTGTATTCACGTATGTAGGGGACCGACATTTTACTCTTTTTAAGAGAGGATCGAGGCAGATGTCTACTAGTTTTGAAAGTCGTTTTTTTTTTTGGTGCGTGGTTGGGTAATTACTGATAGCGTTTGCATCCTCTGCGTTCCTTTTGTTGAGTATGGTGCACCGCCGACACTGTCAATCCATGGCCTTAAATATTGATCTTGATTTCTGTCACGGACATGAACCCAACGCCATGGGCAGATTTTTTTTTGTTTGTTTGTTTTTTGTGTTTAGATGTTTAGAATTTACAACCGCAAGTAGAAATTTGTTAAGACCAGTTCTTAACATTACTTTTATTCTTACGCACTAAAAAGTATTATTTGTCAATATGAATTACAGGAAGGTAAATCATGGTTCCAACAAATTGAATATTTACTACCTAAAATCTGTTGTATGTTACTTCCGGACCCAATTTACATGTCTAGCTGTTGCCATATTACTTTCCTTTTAGAATCACAGAAAAAGAGAAAAGATTCGCTTTTTTTGTTTCTTTTTTTTCACAAATCTTCATATTTGCTGACTCATTTAGGCTCTATTTGTTTCGGCATAAAATGATTTTCGTTGGAAAATTATTTAAGAGAAATCATTTTTCAGGAAAATGTTTTCTGCCGAAAACATTTGGCGCGTACAGAAAATCACAAATATTTTTTCTATTTTCAATCAATCGTATTAACTTATAAAATTTAATTTTTACTCACAACTTAAAAATATTAATAAAATTATTGGATTACAGCTAAAACATCGTCAAACCCTCATTAGACCACCGCTGGAACTTGTTCGGGATCCGGCTAGCGACTAAGTCCCCGTGGGGTCCCAACTGAATCTCGGTTGTGTCTCGACCACGTCCCGATAGGGTCATGACCGAGTCTCAGCAGGTCCTAACCGATTCCCGGCTGGGTCCCAATGGTGTTATGATCGGGTTCAGATAGTGTCCTGGTTGGGTCTAGGCAAGGTCATGACCGGGTTCAAGGCGAGGTCACAACTAGGTCTCGACTGGGTTCCGGCGGTGTCTTGACTAGGTCTAAGTGATGTCTCGATCAGGTCTTGGTGAGGTCATGATCGGGTCTTGGCGGTGTCCTGACGGGGTTCCGTCGGGATCTGATGGTGTTTTGGTTGTGGTCCGGTATTTTGAAATGAGAAGCTTAAACTTGGAAAATGGTTTATGATTTTACAAAATGGAAATCATTTTACAAAAATTAAAGAAGATTTTTCAGTTAAACTGAAAATAGTTTTCGTTGACTATTATTTTCTACCCAACCAAACACCGAAAAACACAAAAAAATGATTTTTGAAATCATTTTACGCCGAAACAAACGGAGCCTTAGTGTGTATAGACCTGTTACCTGTGTGAAATTGGCATATTATTAGTGTATATAGATATGTTGCCGGTGTCAAATTGGCAGATATTAATAAAATGAAGGTAAAAATATACGTACTCCCTCAAATTACCACCTTTGTTGGGGAGATAAATACCTTAGGGAGTCATTTAGTGAGCTCATAATATAATATGTTGAATACCATACAACCCAAAAGCCTAAGTCTATAGGTTTTGGCTCAATTATGCTTTATAAATTATTCACTTTCCTTACATCTTAGTAATGTGGGATACAAATCTCAAGTGCACTAACAATAATCTCTATCTCACTTGTGAATCTCTTTTATCCAAACTTCTCATATGTGAATCCTTACAAACCAAGAGTGTCATGCATATTCTAAAAGTTGAAGTCACACTCTTTTACTGAAGTTAAACTAAACGTGTCAAACTAAAACACTTATATGAGTAACAACAGAAGCTAAACATGATTTTGATATCAATTGTTGGAGAGATAAATACCTTGAGAAGTCATCTAATGAGCCTATAATATAGCATGTTGATACACCACACAACTCAAAAGTTTAACCGTATGGGTTTGAGCCCAACTATGTAATATAAACCACTCACTTTCCTTACATTTTAGCAATGTGACCCAAACCTCACAAGTACACTTACAACAATTAGCGCTGCACATTTTGTGTTTTTCACAATTTTTTGTTTCTCATAGCTTGGAGTGTTGCACGACACTAAGAGGAAAAGAGAGTTTTCTCGTTTGTTAGTTTTTCTCTCTTTTTTATGTGAGAGTAAGATTTGTGTGTATTGGAGCTTTGAGTGATTTTTTCTCTACTACTCTTTGTACTTTATTTTTTGATAGTGAATTTCCTCTTGGGTCGTCTCCACCAGTGGATGTAAGCTTGTTAAGCCGAACCACTTAAATATTAGTGTCTTGTATGATTGATTTATTTTATTCTATTATTTTTTGCTTCTTTCGGGATCTTATATTTATTTTGTCAAAACAAACTCATTGTCAATGTCTCCTCAAATTATCAATTTGTCAATGTCCCCCTTAAACTACCAACAAAATGTCAATGTATCCCTTAAGATAGCAAAAAAAACAAAAAAGACCTCATTTTTTTTTTAAAGGGAAAATACACTTTACCCCCCGAAGTACCCACTCATTTACATTTTAGCGTCCAATATTCAAAAATGAATGATTGACCCTCCTAATATATCTTATGTTGACAAAAAATAACCTTCGTCTATTTTTCTGCCACTTTGGACAAAAGCCAAGTCACTTGCCACACATGTGACTTTTATTTTATTTTATTTTATTTTAACCAAAACTTTCTAAAATGGGGTAAAGTGTCATAAAGAAAATGCCCTTGAGGTAAAGTATCACAAAAAAAAAAAAAAAGAGTAAAGAATTTTTATTTTTATTTTTTTAAAAAAACTTGAATACAAAATAAAAACAAACTAAAACAAAAGAAATTAAAATAAAAAAGAAGGATATATGCCTTTTTGCCCCATGTGGTTTAAAGTCTTTAATCAAAGTCACCTTAGTTTTATCTTTTATCACATGGGTACCTCAATTTTCGATAAAGACGGAGGTACCGGAGATAGTACCTCCGTCTATCTTCCATCAAATTATTTTAATGGAACTTCACGTGTCAGTATTTAACATTGACACGTAGCTCTGCTTAATAAAAATAAAAATTAAAAGTAGAAAATTAAAATTTTAAAAACATCTTAAAATATTTTTTTTTTTAAAAAACAAAACTAACTTGAAGAAGAATAAAAAAAAAAAAAAAACCCAAAAGGTGTGGCTCGAGCCACCCCTTGGCCGGTATGGGTTGGCCGAACCACTACCCACGGACCATAGGGAGTGGTTCAGCCACTTTTAAAGAGGAAAAGGGAGGAGCCGAGCCACCCCCAAAGTCCTTGGGGTGGCTCGGCCATCTCCATTTAGTCTCAGGTGGTTTTGGCTGGTTTGGGGTGGTTCGACCGCCCTCAATGGCCAAAACTGGACTGAAGGGTCCCCTTTGAGAAAATGGTGAGCCTTGGCCTAGCAATGCCGGAGAGTTGATTACAAAACCACCTCTCCAGCGCTTGTATCGCTGTTCCAAGCAACCATTCTCTGGTAATTGGCGTCGAATCCGACTGGAGCGAAGCCGGCGAAAAGGTTCTGGTCGTTTGGGGCAGAATGGTCATGGAAAGAGTGGAGAGATAGGCCAAGATCTTGGGTGTGGTTCTTGAAATTATATCAGGTGGGTAGCTCTGGAAATTGAGAGACGAGGTTGCAGAGATTGGGGGGAATAAACATTTCATGGTATTTGTCATGGCTTCAGAATCTAGATTAGGTGGAATAAAGTTCGAATTCTCATATGGATTCTCACCCAATTGCCGGTGGAGCTGAAAGTTGTACCCGGAAGACTCCGATTGCTCTGCTATTGTCATCTCTGCAGAGCCTGCATTTAGGTCTAGTTGTTCTGCTGCCGTAGCGCTACCAGTACCCGTTGGATGCCACGGCGGTAGCTCAGCTAGCTTGTCAATGGCGGACTTGGCCTTCTTGATGAGCCAGTCGACAGCTTTGGTTGGCCGGTCGTAGCTCAACCGGTCTTGAACATTGTAGAACTGAATGGCGGTGTGGGCCGATAGTCGGAACCGTCGGTCCCGGGGACCTTTCGCTGTGTAGACCTTGCTGTACCGATCTTTCCGGCCGGTGTATCGCACAATGTGGCCTCCTTGGACTTGGACTATCTCTCCTCCGGTGCTCTTTTTGCCCATTGCTTTTCTCTGCTCTGCATCGTCTATGATTTCGCCAAAAATTTGCTGATGATTCGTCTGATAATCTAGATTCCTAGCATTTCTTTTAGATTGCTCTGCAAAGAACTTTTTGATTTGCATCCTTTTTGCGCTAAAAACAGAGGTGGTTTTTTCTTCAACTCTCCGGCATTGCTAGGCCTAGGCTCACCATTTTTTCAAAGGGACCCTTCAGTCCAGTTTTCGGTAAAGACGGGATTTTAGTTTCGTCTATTTCTCATCAAATTATTAGACGTGTCAGCATATAAACATCGTGTCAGCATTTAAACATTGACACGTGGCTCTGCCTTAATAAAATTAAAAATTAAAAATAAAAATGTTAAAATATTAAAAAAAAATAAAAACAAAACTAACTTAAACTTCTTTTTTTTTTTTCAAAAAAGCAAAAAAAAAAGAGGTGACTCTTGGCTGGTATGGAAGTAGCCGAACCACTTTCATGGACCATAGGAATGGTTCGGCCACCCCCAAAGAGAAAAAGGGGGTAACTGAGCGACCCCTAAGAATTCAGCCACTCTTATTTGGCTTTAGGTGATTTTGACCATCCCAAGCCGGCTGATCTGGGGTGGTTCTGCCATCCCTAAAGGCCAAAACTGAACTGAAGGGGTCCCCTCTAAGAAAATGGTGAGCCTTGGCCTAGCAATGCCGGAGAATTGAAGACAAAACCACCTCTGTTTTCAGCGCAAAAAGGAAGCAAATCAAAAAGTTATTTACAGAGCAAACTAAAAGAAAGGCTAGGAATCTGGATTATCAAACGAATCATCAACAAATTTTTGGCGAAATCATAGACTATGTAGAGCAGAGAAAAGCAATGGGCATGAAGAGCGCTGGAGGAGAGATAGTCCAAGTCCAAGGAGGCCACATTGTGCGATCCACCGGCCGGAAAGATTGGCACAGCAAGGTCTACACGGCGAAAGGTCCCTGGGACCGACGGTTCCGGCTATCAGCCCACACCGCCATTCAGTTCTACGATGTTCAAGACCGATTGGGCTACGACCGGCCAACCAAAGCTGTCTACTGGCTCATCAAGAAGGCCAAGTCCGCCATTGACAAGCTAGCTGAGCTACCACCGTGGCATCCAATGGGTACTGGTAGCGCTACGGCGGCAGAAAAACTAGACCCAAATGCAGGCTCTGCAGAGATGACAATAGCAGAGCATTCGGAGTCTTCCGGGTACAACTTTCAACCCCACCGGCAATTGGGTGAGAATCCAGATGAGAATTCGATCTTTATTCCACCTAATCTAGATTCTGAAGCCATGACAAATACCATGAAATGTTTATTCCCCCCAATCTCTGCAACCTCGTCTCTCAATTTCCAGAGCTACCCACCTGATAAAATTTCAAGAACCTCCAATCACACCCAAGATCTTGGCCCATCTCTCCACTCTTTCCATGACCATTCTGCCCCAAACGACCAGTACCTTTTCGCCGGCTTCGCTCTGGTCGGGTTCGACGCCAATTACCAGAGAATGGTTGCTTGGAACAGCGACACAAGCGCTGAAAACAGAGGTGGTTTTGTCTTCAACTCTCCGGCATTGCTAGGCCAAGGCTCACCATTTTCTCCGAGAGACCCCTTCAGTCTAGTTTTGGCCCTTGGGGTTGGTTCGGCCACCCTCAAACCGGTCGGCCTGGGGTGGCCAAAACCACCCCAAGCCAAACGGGGGTGGCTCGAGGGCTCTTGGGGGTGGCTTGACATATCCACCTTTTTCTTCTTTGGGAGTGGCCAAACCTCCCCCATGATCCGAACACCCTATATCCGGCCAAGGGGAGGCTCTGCCAATCCCCATGGCCAAAATGGGGGTGGCCGGCACCCCCATTTGACCAAAGGGGTGGACGAGCACTCCCTTTTGGGGTTTGTTTTTTTTTTTTTTTTTTCAAAAATTTTTTTCAAGTTAGTTTTGTTTTTTAATATTTTAAATTTTAATTTTAATTTTTAATAAGGGGGCCACGTGTCAGTGTTTAAATACTGACACGTTGAGTTTTGTTAAATAATTTAACGGAAGATGGACGAAAATACCATCTCCATCTTTATCGAAAATTGAGGTACCCATGTGATAAAAGATGAAACTAATGTGGTTTGAATAAAGACTTCAACCATTGGGGGTTTAAGGTATATATCCCAAAAAAGAAAAGCTAAAACAAAAAAGCAAAACAAAAGCAAACCAAAAAAAAACCAAAAAATAAAACAAAAAACCAAAAAATAAAAAATAAAAAATGGGGGTGGTCCAGCCACTCCTTTGGCACAAGAGGGTGGCTTGACAATCCTGTATGACTGGACTAGGGGTGGTTGAACCACCCCCATGGCTCATAGGGGTGGTTTAGCCACTCTAATGTGACAAAATGGAGAAGGTTGAAACCACCCCAATGAGTTTGGGCGTGGATCGTTGAAACCACCCCAATGAGTTTGGGCGTGGATCGACCCCCCCTTTGCAAGTGTTTGACCCACCCCTATTCGGCTGGCTTGGGGTTTGGCCACCCCCATGTGCACAAATGGGGGTGGCTCGAACATCACCCACCTTTTTTTTTAGCTATTTCTGTTTTGGATTTTTTTTTTAATTTTGAATTTATTATTATTATTTTTTTTAGGAAAATATAGAAAAGTCTCTTCAACTAACATGCGTTTTCAATAAAGCCCCATAAAGTAGTGTGTGACACTTTGACACATTACATTACCGATATGTGACAAAAGGTCAATTTTCAGATTATCTTCTTATAATACTCTTTATTTTCTTTTAAAAAAAATCCAAACTAAACTAAACGATTTTTTTAAATAAAATAAAAAAGGAATAAAACCTTGGGGGTGATCGATTCACCATATGGGGGTGGATCGGCCACCCCCAAAGCCATGGAGGGTGGCTTGCAAGCACCCCCTCCCGTGGCTCACGGCCACCCCCTAGGGTCACTCACGGTTCTGTTTTTATTTTTATTTTTGTTTTTTTTTTTTTAATTTGAAATTTTAGTTTTTCAGAAAATAATGATATTATAGGAAGATAATCGGAAAAGAGACATTTTTGTTACATATTGGTAGTTTGATGTGTCAAACTGTTACACTTGCCACTTTATGAGACTTTATTGAAAACGTATGTTAATTGAGGCTTTTTTTTTTTTTTTTTTTTTAATATTTTCCACTCGAGACATGCACCCACCTTTTTTATTTAGCTATTTCTGTTTTGGATTTTTTTTTTAATTTTGAATTTTATTATTATTATTTTTTTTAGGAAATATAGAAAAGTCCCTTCTACTAACATGCGTTTTCAATAAAGCCCCATAAAGTAGTGTGTGACACTTTGACACATTAAATTACCGATATGTGACAAAAGGTCAGTTTTCAGATTATCTTCTTATAATACCTTTATTTTCTTTAAAAAAAATCCAAACTAAACTAAACGATTTTTTTAAATAAAATAAAAAAGGAATAAAACCTTGGGGGTGATCTATTCACCATATGGGGGTGGATCGGCCACCCTTCAAAGCCATGGAGGGTGGCTTGCGAGCACCCCTCCCGTGGCTCACGCCACCCCTGGGTTCGCTCACGGTTCTGTTTTTGTTTATTTATTTTTGTTTTTTTTTTTTAATTTGAAATTTTAGTTTTTCAGAAAATAATGATATTATAGGAAGATAATCGGAAAAGAGACATTTTTGTTACATATTGATAGTTTGATGTGTCAAACTGTTACACTTGCCACTTTATGAGACTTTATTGAAAACGTATGTTAATTGAGGCTTTTTTTTTTTTTTTTTTTTTTTAATATTTCCACCTTTTTTTTTTTATGACACTTTATCCCAAGGGCATTTTCTTTGTGACACTTTACCCCAAGGGCATTTTCGAAGTTTTGATAGAAAAAAGTCACGTGCAAGGCATGTGACTTGGCTTTCGGTCCAAAGTGATAGAAAAAATAGACAGAAGGTATTTTTTTGGCAATGTGAAATACATTAGAGGGGTCGATCACCAATTTTTGAATATTGAACGCTAAAACGCATATGGGTGAATACTTTGGGGAGGGGAGTAAAGTGTATTTTTTTTTTAAAGACAATAATATCCCTCTGCCTCTTTTGGAAAGTAAAATTCTCCTTCGACCTCTTTCTAACGGAAGTAATTTTCGGCTGCCTTTGTCTCCCAAATGTTGGAGGCATGGGAAGTTGTCCTATATTTGGGACGAAAAATGTGACTACGTGTAAGCTTAGGCATAGATTTTCGACGAAGAGAAAAAAAAAATTGTGAAAGAGCATCGATGAATGACTGTGTAAACCTTAGGCCTGGGAGAAAATGAAGAACTACTAGGTTGAAGATGGTCTAAACAATTAGGGCTATAAATAAACCAGTATGTTCGACAGTCCACTTGATACCTACTCGATAAAACCCGGCCCGAGCTTGAGCTTGGTACTGTAGAAACCCGCTTGATTAGTAAATGATATATACCCGACTCGCCGGATAGAATTTGATAGGGGCTCGCGAGCCTAACTCATTTAAGGTTCGACCGGACAGGCTCGCCCAACTTGTTTAGGGTTTGTGAGCCTAGTAGGCTAATATATACTAATTAACTTAATATTACTAAAAAATTAACTAACTATGTAAGTATAGTTAAGTAGTTACCTATAATATATAGGTTACTTTGATTAATATATATAAATAGTTAGTTCCTAAGTAACTAACTATACTAATTAAGTAAATATAGTATTTTATATTAATTATAATACTTTGATATACAATAGTATTACCATGAATGTATGTATCAAGGTGTGTGTATATCTATTCTTAACATACTAACTAGTTAGTTCATAAACTAACATATTAAGTTATTAATATATAGTTAGTATATAACAATACAACTATATTGAATAGTTAATATATAACTATATATATGACCAGGGCTATAATTAAGCAGAGCCGAGCTTTACAATTTCAAGACTCGCTAGTTTATGAAGATACATATTCAAGCTCGAGCCGAGCTATGAAATGTGTGTTCAAGATTGATTCGTTAGAAGCTCGAGTGAGCTCGAACCTATTGATAATGCTATTTGAGCTGAGCTGAGTACTCGATCGAGCTCGAGTTAGGCTATTAAATTTTTTAATATGTGATCCGAGCAAAGTTCAATTCCGAGTTTGTGAACAACCTTTCTATTTTTATCTAAAAGATAAATATATAATATATAACTATATAAGGCATATTATATAATATAGTATATAACTATAGTCTATAGGTAACAAATTAACATAATATTATTATATATAATTATAATGTATAAACTATAGTATAAGTATAATGTAAGGAAATAGTAAATCTAGTATACTATATATGACTAATTAACTAAATTATAAGTATAGTATATAACTATTGTTAAGCATGTACGATGAGTCAAAGTACTACTATATATCAAAGTACTATAATTAATATGAAATATTATATTTATTTAATTTGTATAGTTAATTATTTAGGAACTAACTATATATATATTAATTAAAGTGACCTATATATTATAGGTAACTACTTAATTATATTTACATGGTTAATTAGTTTCTTAGTAATATTAAGTTAATTAGTNAATCTATTATACTTGTAAGCCCCTAAACAAGTCGGATGAGCTAGTCAAGTTGAGCCTTAAATAAGCTAGGCTTGTGAGTCCCTATTGAGTTATGTCGGGCGAGTCAGGTATGTATTATTTACTAATCGAGCGAGTTTCTATAGTAACGAGCGGGTTTCTACAATACCGAGTTTGAGCTCGTGTTGAGTTTTACCAAGCAGGTATCGAGCGGACTGTCGAACAGACTGATTTATTTACAACCCTATATATGACACATCGTACATGGTTAACAATAGTTATATACTATACTTATAATATAGTTAATTAATTACATATAGTATACTAAACTTACTATTTGCTCATATTATACGTATACTATGGTTTCTACTCTATAGTTATATATAATAATATTCTTTTAATTTGTTACCTATAGATTATAGTTATATATTATATTGTATATTATGCTTTATATAGTTACATATTATATATTTATATTTTAAATAAATGTATAGAGGTTGTTCACAAATTCGGACTTGAACTTTGATCTTATCACACATTAAAAAATTTAATAACCTAATTCGAGCTTGATTGAGTACTCGGCTCGGCTTAAATGATATTATCAATGGGCTCGAACTCGCCCGAGCTTTTAACGAGCCATTCTTAAACACACATTTCATAGCTCGGCTCAAATATGTATCTTTATAAACAAGCTAATTTTAAAATTGTAAAGCTCAGCTCAACTCGATTCGATTACAGCCCTATAAACAATGAGTGAAGAACGAAGGTAGCTAGGGTAGGTCATAAAGTTTCTGAAAATGTGAGAAAATGATGGTTTTGTAGGTGCCAAAATGGTGTTTGGCATATACAAAATTTTTTAATGTAGTTTATTAAGTCGTGTCAAGGTTGGAATATTTCGGAAATTCTTACTCTATTCCAACTCGACTATGTTGGAAAACGACCTGTGCTGTGTGGGTCAGAATTGGGTCGGGGATGGGTTAGATGTCGAGTGGTCGGGTCTTTGCACATCCCTACAGTTATCATCAAGGACAACAGTAGATTATCACAAACACAAAACGGTCATCGAAACTCTACCAAGTTATTGGCAATTTCAGTTATTCATCCATGAAGAGCTATATTTGAATATCACAAACACATATAGTGGTCATTGAAACTCTAAATCAAGTTATCAATAACATTTCACATACAGAGTTCATCTCAGAAATTTGATGCATCTCTTGGTTACATAATCCTGTAAATGTTGTTCTTTTTATATATCAAAAAGTTGCCTTCAAGGCAGCTGAGTAAATCAACCACGGATTCTTCTTTTGATCCATTGAAGTGATCAAGAATACCAGACAGAGTAACCTGCAATACATCCATATCAGCATTGTTTTTGTCTTGCAATATAACAAAGAACACAAAAGGAGACAGCACAAGAGAGCTTTATAAAAAATTACTCACTCCATCATTGTTCTTAAGCCAGTCTACTATGGCACTCTCCGTTGCCTTCA
>FXXK01000090.1:548820-562496 GCA_900184695.1 Betula pendula | reverse complement strand
GTGAGATGAAACTTACTTCCTTCGGACCACTAACTTTTTGGCGTTTTGTTAAGAGTGGATCCTCATCATGGGCTAGGGATAGCTTTGGTCCCCAGCCACCAGTGAAGGGAACAGAAGCTGTTTCTTCATTTTTTCTAAAGCAACAATGAGCAACTGAATTCTTGAATGAGGTTTTAACTTCACATGGTCCTTCCATGGGGCATGTACTGGTGGGAATCAGTGAGCATCCTGACACCTTGTCCTGAAGTTCATCAGCATTCCATGTGTTCTGGCAGTTGGGTGTAATCAGTTCTGAAGAGATCCCACGGTTTTGCATTATCAGACAAGTCTTGATGTGTGCATAACTTATCTGGAATTATGAAGTAAATTTCTTCAATTTAAAACCCAATGAAGTGATATTTAATTCACCAACTATTTATAGGCCTAGGGCACATATTCAAATACATTGCAAATATATATTCATGTTGATCGTAAAAATAGTTCAGAAATAAATTATAAAAAAAATAGTTATGAAGTAAACTCACGTCTTCTTGCAATTCATTTTTAATGGGCTTCAACTTGTCCGTAGAGCCAACCTTTGAAATGGCTCCCTGAACGGCTGAGAATATTTCACATGTCAGTCCAACTTCGTCACAATATCTGCTCCAGTTAATTGGAAGTCCTTCTTGGGCAGCATCTAGGAGATATTCTGAAACAGTTTGTTCTCTGATAGGAGCTGATCTTCCAGGGAAGTTCTATGATTGGAAAAAAAGAAAGTTATAATAAGGATTGAAGCACAAATGTGTGTGTGTATATATAAAAGTAATCGAGATATATATATATATATAAAAGTAATCGAGATATTACTAAAAGTGAAAAGGTGTGTTGGGTACACAGGAAGTATATAAGAAAAAAATAACTAAAAGGAAAAAAAGAAGGAAATCGTGATAATTAAGCACCAAGGAGAAATAAATGAAGCTGTCCAAATATTCAAAGTTTTGAAAAAAAGAACGACTTAAATTCCTCCAGTATCCTCTGACAGTCCTCAAAACTTTTGTCATTCTTTTCTCTTCATAGATAACCACAAAAGGCACGAAGACACTATTTTCCACATAACAGCACTACGAGTGTTGCCGGCAGTCCACCAACAAGCATACAAGTCAACTATTCGTCTAAGCATAACCCAAAACAGCCTAAAGCATCTAAAAAAAAAATCCCATAAGGCACAAACAACCTTACAATGGAGAAGATGGTTCATGGATTTTCCATTCTTTTTACATATACAATACCTATCAACCAAAATGATGTGCCGTTTTTGAAGATTGTCCATGGTAAAGATCTTTCCTAAGATTATTGACCAAGCAAAAAAAGCCGCCCTCAAAAGAACCTTAGTCCACCAAACACTCTTCCATGGGAAACAACCAAGAAACTCCCTTGTCCCCTCCTCTAGAAACACCGCCTCAACAATGGCTAACAACCAAGAAACGTTGACTTTGCCCAAGCATAAAGATCGGACAATACCCCTGCTCTTCTCAAAAATCCTACACACTGGAAACCTACCCTCCACTACCAACTCAAACAATTTGGACTCAATACGACACTCCCATGACAACCTTATAAAAGAATAGAAATGCTGGCACACGCTACCACCTGCCGACAAGAGAGAGAGAGAAATAAGCTCTACATTTAAATATCAAATAAGACATACGGCAATTTTCTGAATGGAGAGACCATCTTCATGCCACATTTTCCAAGCTTCAACCTTTGCCGGTATTAAGTTCTTCTGTGGGTTGGGTAGTGAATACACTTTTTTTGTACCAGCAGTCTGTA
The DNA here is from genome assembly GCA_900184695.1 of Betula pendula. Taxonomy (NCBI): domain Eukaryota; kingdom Viridiplantae; phylum Streptophyta; class Magnoliopsida; order Fagales; family Betulaceae; genus Betula; species Betula pendula. The sequence goes on along the minus strand of FXXK01000090.1, from coordinate 560,687 downwards.
AGTCTGCTCCCCCATCCAATGAAAGGTTTAGTCCTTGTGATAGATTCCTAATAATCTGAAGAAAATGATCTCCATGTGTCGCTAGTAGGTGCTGCAAAATTATTGGAGTTCAGATTTAGCCTTCCATACCAAAAGGGAAAAAGATAATTTGAATTGAGAATCTCTTTTCTAACAAATTCCCTTGAATTCATCAAATGCATATAAACTTGCAGTATCAACTAAGATGTCATTACCAATGAATTGAATTCATGTTTTTGGCAATTGTTTGTAACTTCAGTGGAGAAAAAGCATATACACAATATTCTGAAGGACCAGTGCAGATCAAATAGTCTCAGACAGGAGTCTCATGCTTGTTTGCACTCTCCTAAATAGATTCTTACCCCTTTAGTCATGTAAAGAGCCAGACAAACATTCATGAAGTTGAAAATTCTTGCCAAGAATGATTCTGTTTCAGTCATGAATTATATCATGTGTTGAAACCCCATTTTACTCCAATTAGTTAGCAAATAAACATACCAAAAGAAGTCTGAGAACAACATAAAGAATACATAAACTACATAATATGAGGGAAAAAAATGATGGACACATGATTGTCTTGTGTCCTGATTGTTGCATGACATCACAAACTCTGGTAAACCTACCTTGTAATTTTGCAATTATCTTGTGCCCTGACTGATCATGACATCACAAATTCTGGCAAAATTTCCTTGTATTTTGCATTGGCGCAGCTCTGTAACTAACTTCTGACATGTATTTAGGCCAGAAGCTACTAGGGGATAAAGGAGTGCACTTGAAGATCATCCACCAAGTAAAAGACTCAATTCTAACTTCTTGGGATAACAGGACATTAGAACTACCGCCAGGATATGCTTGGTCTGCATAGGGAGTGTGGACAGTAGTCTAATACTTGATTTACATATATTAACATGAACTATAGTGAAGATTGATCATGAATGTATGAACTCACAGGAAAATTTATAAGACATTACACCATTACTACGATTAAAGTGTCTCCAATGAGGACATAAACTAGAATCTTAACCACTGGGAACATTATAAATAATCCTAAAAGCCATTACTCAGTGTTTGTCCTGCCAAAGGAAGATCATACAAGTGGAGATCTGCAAATTGTCATAACCTTAATCATTGGCTGAAAGTAATAAACCAATACATGGAAACATACATTATTGTCCCCATTGTTAAGACATACCTGGTTGACACCATCAATGTTCGCGAGCCTTGCTTTGGTAGATGGCCTTGTTACAGCAATTTTTTTTATTGTTTGATCACCACATATAGCATATCTGCAAAGAGGAATGTACATGACAGACGTGACATAGAATTATTCCCTATAAATATGTAATAAATACTTCCTGAAAATTATAGATTAAAGAAACTTCTAAGAATTGGTAGCCTTCAGAATAAAACAAAAACGTACGGTGCAGTTCCTATGCCTCTTGCAAGCTTCAGTCTCTCTTCTAAAAGCATTTGGTAGAGTTGTGCCTCAATCTGAACAGAACAAAACGCATTCGCAAAGTATATATAAAACAATCAATGGCCATAATGCAAAATAAGAATGTGAACTAAGGACTTCAGACCAGGGAAGAGTCAAACTTCTTCTAGGTTGTCATCTTCTACAGTACAACTTCAAATACTTTCGGGTCAGAATGGCTTATCAAAAGAAAGCAACCAAAAAGGCAGAAAAGCAAAAGAATTTAAATAGCACTGAAAGACGTTTCGATTCAAATGAAAAACTAAGAGTGAGTGACCAACTACACATAACCATAAATTTGAAACGTTTTGTGCTGCTATTGTACTGCAGGATCCTCACTAAGCATAAGTGGAGGTTAACTACTTGAGGTCTTGAGCAGTTGCAATGCTACACACACACACACACACATGACAGTGAAGTGTCAAATCAGGTCCATGAGCATCAGATCATTGCATGCCGAATGAGGTATCCCTTCATTGGGCCAAACTCAGTCCAATTTTTTGCCACCTCCGGTTGTTGGTGGCTGATTCGACAATGCAGTAACACAATCAGCAAGGATGAAAAAATGGACAATAAATAATTTACCAACCTGTGAAAGTCCCTCACATTCCAAAGTAGCCAAACTTTTGAATTCTTCAACTTCACTGGATGTGCTTTTATGTTCCTCATCATCAACCATCTCACTGGTTACCGGCAAAAAGAGGGGTGGTTGATAATCAGGTCTAGCAGAACTAAGAAATTGCACTCCTTTTGAACTGACACTGATGCATGAAGAAATAGATTTAAACATCTCCTTGTAGGTTCCAAAAAAAAGGGGTTGACTAGTGAAGTACAACAGGGAAGGCTTCAGAACTGATGGCATATAACAAGCAGATGTTCGGGAATTGAATAGATGGAAAAATTGGAAAGTTTATCTAGTAGGTTGCACTCTAACTGCATAAGTGAAAGCAATCTACCTTACAGTCACATATCTATCAAATACGGTCTCCATCAAGTAACCTGTAGAATAGTTGCAACTTTACATTATTAGCTGCTCAATTAGTTTATTATTATTCATGAGAGAAAATAGTGTAGCTTTTGTCTATGTAACAGACATGAAGGGAAGAACTAATTTAAGGCCCCCCCCAAAAAAAAACTTAACTTACTAAATGTCACACTAAATGACATAAAAACCACTATACAATTACATTTTTCTTATACCCTTCTCCTTTTAATCTATTCTTCAAGGTTGTTGTATTTCTTTCTCAGCATTGAGTACAGATGCATAATGGAGCTTATTTCTCTCAGAGCCATCAAATCTGCAAAAGTGAATCAGATATTGACGGGCAACATGTATAGAAATTGCAAGGTTGCAGCATTTCCAAGTCAAAACAGCACCATTGTTCCCATGTTGAGAAAGAGGAAAAAAAATCAACCTATAGGCCCACCCTATATTTTTATCAAATGTGTCAGATTCAATACACATCAGTCGAAACAACAATAGACTCTCTTTATCTCTTTGTTTTTTTTTTTTTTAGGGGGGGGGGGTGGGGGGGTGGAGGGGGTTGGGAGGGTTGGCAATTAAAACATATAACACTCCATTTAATTGAAAAAAAAATTGGGAATGAAAAAAATGGTAGTTTATTCCTTTGGTCTTGTTGGATGTGTGACTTTCACCCTCATCAAGTCACGGTGGGCCCACAATGTTTTGCCCTTCTCCAAGAATGAAATGTTTTCTTCTTTGTATCCTACTAGGAATTGGAGTGTTTGCCAACATAGTATCTTATAAAAGGAGGAGCCAATTCTCAGTTGTGCAAAGAAAAAAAAAGAGCCACACTCTCAGTTGTCAATTGCGTGAAGTGAAATAGCGGGATCGCAAGAGAGATAGAAAGCCCTTTTTTCTATCTTCCCTTTTTTGGGCCCAGCAAGTTTTGTTCTTTCTTTTTCGTTTGTGATGCCGCAGCAAAAGGAAAGGAAAGATTGAGTGACAGTGAGAGAAAAAGAGAGGGACCAGCTGGCCGTTTGTCCTAGCAAAAGATAAGTTTGTCCTTTTGTTTTCTCATTTAGGAAGAATCTCTTTTGTATGATAGTGAGATTTGGGTGTATTGGAACTTTAGATTCTAAGTGATTTTCTCTTTACTATTTTGTATTCCATCTTTGATAGTGAATATCTTTGTGATCGCTTCCGCCGGTGGATGTACTTCATATTGAGGGAACCACATAAATCTTGGTGTTCTTGTATGTGATTGTTTTGTCTTATTTACTGTAGTTGTTGTCTTTTGCACAACAAGTGGTATAAGAGCCAGGTTTGGTATTTAGATTGGTGATAACGGTAAATATGTCGAGCACCGAGTATAAAGTAGATAAGTTGAATGGCAAGAACAATTTTTCTCTTTGACAAGGAATGAAAGATCTTGTGATTCAAAAAGGAGTCTACAAGCAGTTATTGGAAAATGTGAAGAAATCCCAAAAGATGGACGATGAGGAGTGGGAACAGATGGATGCGAAGGCTGTCAATGCAATTTGTCAGATGAAGTTATTCATAATGTGATTGATGAAGAGAAGGCAGGACAATTTAACAGAAATTAGAGTCTGTATATGACGAAAAAACTTGACAAATAAACTATATGTGAAAAGTCAATTATATAGTTTACAAATGAAGGAAAATACAGATTTGCTAGAGCACCTCAACAAGTTTAACATGTTGAAGACACAGTTGTGAAACTTTGGAGTGAAGATTGAAGAAGAGGATAAAGTGATACTTCTGTTGACATTGCTTCCCCCTTTGTATAATCACCTAATTACCACATTATCATATGAGAAAGAAACTCTGGTGTTAGAAGAGGTGACTAAAGCTCTCTTGTCACATGAGACAAGAAAATCCATCAATGATAAGACTGATGGGCTTGTGGCGAGGTCCAAGCCAAAGCGCGGAAGGGATAAGTCTAAGGGGAGGAATGGCGAAGGTAAGCAATCTTAGTCTCAGCCTAAACCACGATCGGTACAAGATAAAAAATCTCGATTAGATGCAAAAGATGTGAAGTACTATTATTGTTACAAGAAAGGGCACTACATAAGATTTTGCAGAATGATGAAAGAGGATTTGGAAGATAAAACGAATTAGAAAAGTTTCTCAAATTCAGTTAGTGTGGCCAATTACGAGTCTGATGACAGTGAAGTTAGCGCAAATCTTCTTTCAGTTTCCTCAGGTGCAAATTCTCACATAGATTTTTGAGTTTTGAGTTTTGAATTCTGCTTATTCATATCATATGTATTCGAATATGCAGTGGTATGAGACATTTAAATCTTGCAATGCTGGTACTACTATTTTGATGGGTATTGATGCTAGGTATAAGGCCATTGGAATAGGTACCATAAAAGTCAGGATGTTTGATGAGGTTGTGAGGACACTTATGAATGTTAGATATGTTCCAGATCTTAAGAAAAATCTAATATCCTTACGCACATTGGATTCTTTGAGCTATGGTTATTCAACCAAAGATGGAGTTATGAAGATAACTAAAGGTGTTTTAGCAGTAATGAAGGGCAAAAAAATTGGCAATTTGTATAAGTTACTCAGAAACATATTTATAGGTGGAGTTGTAGCATCCACTTTGGACGAACTTGCTAATGATGATACGGTTTTGTGGCATATGCAGCTTGGCCATTTAGGCCCATGTGGTATGTTGAGCTTCACAAACGAAATTTGTTGAAAGGTGTGAAGTCATGCAAATTGAGATTCTGCAAATATTGTGTGCATGGAAAGCAACAAAGAGTCAGTTTTAAGGTCGCGTCTCATACAAGTAAAGATGTTCTTGACTATATTCACTTAGATGTTTGGGGACCAGGCAGTATCTTCAAATGGAGTTGTGTATTATTTTGTCAGTTATTTTGATGATTTTTCAAGAAAGGTCTGAGTTTATTTTATGAAGCATAAGTTAGAGGTTTTCACCACCTTCAAGCAGGGAAAAGCGCAAGTGAAAAATCAGACTTGAAGAAAAGTGAAGTATTGAGATCTGATAATGGATTGGAGTACAGGGACATTGAATTTTTGGAGTTTTGCAAAACAGAAGGCATTACTCGTCACTTCACGGTTAAAGGGACTTCACTGTTGAAGATATGCAGCTGCATATGTTGAACATATGCAGCTGATATTGCTGACTGCAGGCAGCTGATATTGCTGACTGCAGACAGCAATATCAGCTGATATTGTTGAAAACCTTTGTAATAGTGTGTGATTGTTTTCTCTATATAAACTACCTTAGATGTATCATTTTGATCATCGAGAAATATTACGAATTCTTCTATCTTTTATCTTTCTACTTGGTATCAGAGCATTAATCCTATTCCCTGAAATTTTTTTCTTTTTTTTCTCTGCTGGGAGTGGTCTGAAGAAGTCGCCGGAGTCGTCTGAGGTCGCCGGAGTCGCATCTAGTGGTGATGTGGCTGCTGGGAGTGTTCTGAAGAAATCGCCGGCGAGCTCTGTTGCTGCCGCGGTAGTCGCCGGCGAGGTTAGCTTGTCCCGGCAGTCAGCAAAGTCGTCGTCGTGGTCGCCGGCGAGATCTGGTGGTGGAGTTAAGCTTCCGGCGGTCTGTCCGTGGTGGTTTCGGTGAAGATGGCGCCTGTTTGGCTCCAGGGCCAGCTTATTGCTTATCCAGGGATAAGGCTATCCTTATTCCACTCTTGGAATAGCCTAGAATAGCCTATTCCAGTTTTGATTGGACCGGGTCAACCCGACCGGTTCACCCAGTTCCCAACCGGTTCAGGCCATTTCAGGCCCGGTTCAGGCCCGGTTCAGTCCGGTTCAGGCCCGGTTCAGGCCGGTTCAGGCCATTTCAGGCCCGGTTCATGCAATTTCTCACCGGATCAGCTCATTTCAGTCCGGTTCAGTGCTGTTCAGTACCGGTTCAGGTCATTTTAACCCGGTTGATGCATTGCCTTATGATTAATATCTAGTTGCTTGCCTTAATTTTTTAGCCCACTAGTTGTGTTGGAGCATTTTGTTTGGTTGGATATCTGATTCCAATGTCGGAGAAAAATCAGATNAGAGGTTTTCACCACCTTCAAGCAGGGAAAAGCGCAAGTGAAAAATCAGACTTGAAGAAAAGTGAAGTATTGAGATCTGATAATGGATTGGAGTACAGGGACATTGAATTTTTGGAGTTTTGCAAAACAGAAGGCATTACTCGTCACTTCACGGTTAAAGGGACTTCACAATAGAACAAAGTTGTTGAAAGGATGAATAGAACACTGCTGGAAAAGGCGAGATGCATGAGGTTGAATGCAGGATTGCCAAATAATTTTTGGGTTGAGGTAGTTAATCATGCATGCTTCATCACCAACTGATCTCCACTTGCAGCAATTGATTTCAAGGTCCATAGTCACATAAACTGGTTGATTATTCAAGCATTGAAAATATTTGGTTGTCCTGCATACATTCATGTGCAAAGTGGAGACAATCAAAATTAGATCCAAAATTAAGAAAGTGTAGTTTGGAGTATGGTGTTAAGGGCTATAGGCTATGAGATTTGGGTTCAAATGACAGCCAAAAAGGGAAACAAGTCATGGAGGTAGAATTTAATGGTTAGAGTTCACCACAAATAAATGTGATTACTAACAATTTTCAAGAGACTCACAGCACTAGGAAGAGCTTTATTCTTTAGCAAAAGGCAGAGAAACATGATCGAAAAATACTGAATAGGTATGGAATTGAAAATATGGTTTCTTTTGCCTTAGTAGCTGGTAGTGGAGATCCATCGTCTATTTAGATGGTATGCCGAAAGAGGTGGAGTCACCATAGAAAAGTAACACTGGGGAGTTCGTAGAATTGCCCAAGGGAAAGAAGGCTATATGGTGTAGATGAGTCTACAGGAAGACATAGTTAACAAAGAAAGCTTTGTCACCAACGAGACTCGCAAAGAAGTGTGATGTTATGTCTAAACTAGGTCTTATGCTCAAGTTCAAGAGATGCTTGAACTTGAGTGGTACTTGCAGATTGTGATTGCCCTTAGGAGCTTTGGCGGAGACATCTTGAGAAAATTTGTATTGTTAGACTTGATGAGATTCAAGTCAATGTGGAGATTTGTTGGATGTGTGACTTTCACCCTCATCAAGTCACAGTGGGCCAGTAGTGTTTTGTCCTTCTCCAAGAAGGAAGAAAGGTTTTCTTCTTTGTATTGTACTTGGAATTGGAGTGTTGGCCAACATAGTATCTTCTAAAAGGAGGAGCCAAGTCTCAGTTGTGCAGAGGGAAGAAAAAGAGCCCCACTCTCAGTTGTCAATTGAGTGAAGTGAAATAGTAGAATCGCAAGAGAGATAGAAAGCCCTTTTTTCTATCTTCTTGAAGCGCCACAAGTTGTGTTCTTTCCTTTTCGTCAGAGTCGCTGCAACAAGAGGAAAAGAAAGAATTGAGAGTGAGCTACTTGTAACAGTGAGAGAAAAAGAGAGAGACTAGCTACCATTTGTTCCAACAAAGGAGAAGTTTGTCATTTTGTTTTCTTATTTGGAGAAGAATCTCTTTAATGTGATAGTGAGATTTGGGTGAATTGAGGCTTTGGGTTCTGAGTAATTTTCTCTTTACTATTTTGTATTCCATCTTTGATAATGAAATTCTTCGTGATCGCTTCCGCATGTGAACGTATCTCACATTGAAAGAACCACGTAAATCTTGGTATTCTTGTGTGTGATTATTTTGTCTTATTTATCGTAATCGTGGTCTTTTGCACAACATGTTGGATGGAAATGGAAGGAGAGAAGCAAAAGGGTTCTTTAACTTTTGTTCCTAGGAAAAGCTTTCAGTTGAAATGAGTGTAGAAGTGGGATGAAAAGAAAGGTTTGTTGAGGGAGGGGATATTTATTTTCTTTTTTCCTTACATGGTCAAGAACTTTGAAAATTAATACCCCAAAAGAAATATTAGGTTTTAGAGAATACATATGACCAACCTGATTAATTGATGAAGATCCCCAAAGCTAAACCAAATTTATGGCTTAGTTGATTTAACTTGAGTATAAATAATAGGTTTTTGAAATGCAAACGTAGGTACATTATTAACAAAAAGAACATGCATAACTCAAGAATCTCAACATATATACTCCAGAATCAATAGAAAATGTCTCTTTAAGTACCATAAGAGATTAATTGGGAAGCCAGTGCTTTCCACCAAATTGATGAGTAATCTTTTCCAAGTCCATGAAGCGGAAGCTTTTCAAATTGAGCATCAAGAATTTTTCTTGACTGTAAACCACAATGGAAAGATATCAAATCAGTAATAGAAACAGCTGTATAAAAATTGAGAAGCAAATTGACAATCAATGAAAGCTTAAACAAGAATCTACAATGTTATAATTTTGACAGAGAATCCCACGAACCAAAAACATTCTTTTGCAGTGTTGCAAAAATACTTGCCCAACATCAAGATGCAAACAATAGATTAACCTGCTAAAGGAAAAGAGGCCCCTCTGGAAGGACAGAGACAGACAACATGTTGAAATCATGATAACGAACTGGACTTTGGCAAGACCAGAAATTGGTAAGATTTGGAAGGCAGTTCCTCTTTGCATTATGTGGAGAAATTGGCAGGTGAGGATGCTTTCAAGTTTTCAACGATGTAGAACTATATAGGAATGCAATTAAAAGTGCTTACATTCATTGCTTGACCAGAAAATACAAGCACTACTTGCATTCATTGTTTGCCAAAATCCAAAGACCTAAAAGCCATTTGCACTCAAGGAAAGCCACAAAAGGAACTAATAATTCATTTTCGTTTCTGTGACGAGCACAGAATTTAAAATTTTGCTCATGAACAGAGTCTGCAAGGAGATAATGAAGATTAAGAAAACAAGAAAAAGAAAAAAAGAAAAAAAGTTCTGTAGATAATCACCAAGGCATACTGATTATTCTCAATGCATAAGAACTTACACGAGAACCCCGAAGAATGTCTATATACATATTCAGGCCCCTTTTTCCCCTANCCTGCAGTCAGCAATATCAGCTGCATATGTTGAACATATGCAGCTGCATATCTTCAACACATTTTGCTAGCTTATGGTGTGTTTCTGATGCCGCTTGGATGATTCTATCTTTATTTTGCTGCATTATTAGCATTATTTTATTATGTTAAGAAATTCAAAGGACAGATTGTGCTTCTTTTCTTATCTTAACGTCGTGGTATAGCTTAGCCCAAGGACTGATAACGGCCGACATGTTATAGTGTATTAATATGTGATAATGATTTTAGTTTTGAACTACCAACATATGCTTTGTTTTCTTAAACCATGGCTGACTTTGTTTTTGTTTTTGTTTGTTTTTTGTTTTTTTTTTCTGCCCGTGCTTATGGTGTTCATATAGTTTTCAAGAACAGCTGGACGGATCAAAGAAGCCATATCTAATCTCCCTGTTGCAGCTGAGGATGATGACAGAGAGGAAGCAGCAGCTCTGAAAGACGAAACAGAGTTGACAGATGAAGAAGGTCAAACAAAGCAGGAAATGTCATCTGTTGCTCCATCTGAAGAAAACGAAGAGGAAGAAGAGTCTGACCCATTTGGGCTTGATGCTTTCATGTCTAGTTCAGTAAATAAAGGTGGAAAAACGAAGGGAAAGAAAGATGCAGCAGCCAGAATCAAGGAGGAAGTAGAAGAGAATAAGAGATTCATCAAGTCACAAAGGGAGGCCTTGATTACATGTTTAGAGATTGCTGCTCGGCGTTATAAAACTCCATGGTAAAACATCAAACATCAAACATCAATACCACTTGTGAAGAATTTCTCTTGATTTTGTTTTTTTTTTTCTCTTTTCAGGTGCCAAACAGTTATAGACATCTTAGTAAAGCAGGCCTTTGACAACGTAGGAAGGTTCACATCTCTACAAAGACATGCGATTGAGAAACTTTGGGCTTCCATACGGGAACAGCATGCACGTAGAAAACAAGGGAAATCAGTAACTGGGAAACTTGATGTAAATGCTTTCGAATGGCTCCAGCAAAAATATTCCACTGAGAAGATCAGCATTCGACATTCTGTTGGAGCCAGTGGAGATCGTCGTGCTCAACAGTGGCTCGGTTGATATATATTATATTATATATATACTCTCTTTTTCTTTCTTTTTCTTTTACTTAATATTGCACCATGTATCCTGCCAATGCGTGAGAGGGCAGAATTTAATCATTTTTTGGAAATTGCCGTGCAAGATTTTCTTAAACAATCAAACATGGTGGAGTTCAAGCCCTTGAAAACCGCTGGGCCTGGGCTACAAACTAAGAAAAAACTCCGAAAGGACAATGTTCTCGTAATACCAAAGAGAAACTATTCACACTGCAGCTACTTCTTGTCACTTTGTTTTCATTTTGAATTTTGTAGTAACTATCGGGTTTTAGCTTCTTTTTCTCACACGCGCACACACCCAAAAAAAAAAAAGAACGAAAAAAAAGAAAGTGAAATATACATCTTTTTAGTACAGGTGGAAGATGCATGAACCGTTTCGGAAGGAGAGACTTGAGTAGGTAGGGTTGTTAACGAGCAGAGTATTGAATGTTCAATTTTGATTTGTTTATTTTTTTTTTAACACGAAGTGAGCTTGCGTTTATCATTAACTTAGATAATCTAATCAAATTATGTTTATTTATTTTTTTGAACAAATTTGAGTTTGTTTATGAATGACTTAATTAACTGATTTATTGTATATATAAAGCTAAGAGAATAGCTACTTAATACACTACTATACGATTGTTATATAACTGGGATAACGTAATAATAAAATAACTTTTTTAGTTTTTACAAGTGCTAATTAAATGGCTGATTTTTATTGTTACATTATCAAACTGTATGATAGTCGTATAACAGTTTACTAAATAGTTTTACTCATGAAGTAAATGTTATGATTGCTTTTTTTTTTTCTTCATGAATTCATACTAATTATTAGTTAATTAATTATTATTAAGATTTTATTATTTAAGTTAATTAGATAAATTAACTCGAATCATAAATAATCTAATCTCGAGTCTATATGTTTGTCTTCACACACACCTATACATAACACAAACCCACTTGTATACACACACATATATACACATATATCTATATCAAGTACATTACAAAGATAATTTCATTTAATCTTTTTAAATACTTTAGATGTTTTTATTATAAAATTAAAAATAATGATAAAGTCATTTTCTCATAAGTAATGAAAATGATTATTCCAAGTATTAGAATATATAATAACTCTAACACAAAGACTATTTTTTTTTCCCACATTTTTCCACCAAGGGCCCAAGTGCCGAATAAGTCAATCACATAGAATAAGCAAAAGCCATCCTGAAATTGTAATGTATGGGCCAGAATAAATATGCTTAATTATTGAAATTAAACACAATTCAATGATAAGTAATTGCTTTTTATTTTA
>FXXK01000090.1:483583-548395 GCA_900184695.1 Betula pendula | reverse complement strand
AAATTTTTTTTTGAGGACACATATTAGAGCATTAGCAGCAGCTCCCTTAAACTACCATTCCCTTACCCGTAGTGTAGGGAAAAGGTGAATTAAAAATAAACACAAAAAAAGTCCCTGCAGCAACTTCCCTAAGTGTTCCCTAAACTATAGAAACACCAAGGGAACCACTTTTGGTTCCCTTCATCTAGGGAACCAAAAGTGGTTCCCTTAGCATTATTAAAATATAAAAAACTTTCTCTCTCCTCTACCATTTGTTTAAAACAATATTTAAATGATTTCTCTTTCCTCTCTCTTTCTTCTAGCATTTAATTTAAATAGTATTTAATTCATGTAGGGAAAGATAAAGGGAAGCTGTTGTAGAGTGCATTTAACTAGGGAACTAAAAAATGGTTTTGTTCCCTACATTAAAGAAAAGCTTAAGGGAAGCTGCTGCTAATGCTCTAATATGATTAGTACTGACATGATATTTAATGATTTTCATGAAAAAATAAAAAGAATCAAAAGTTGGGTGTAGGGAACTATTTATTATTTTTGCATACCACATGACGTTTCTAGACCATTTGTATACACAATAAGTTTATTGCAAATTAGTGTAACGATGTTATATAAATACAAAAACAATTGAGTAGAACCAAAGAATATTCCAAAAAAGGGGGACTTGTTGCAAAAACCAACAAACCAAAACCCTAAACCCTAATCCGCATCCCCTGCGCCCTTATAAATACCACATAGCATAACCCAAAATCTCTCACGCCGATCTTCACCCTCAGGTACCGAGACAACCTCTCAACCTCGTTCAGTTTCACTTCACATCTGTTGTCGCACACTAGTATAGTAATATGCATTTTTTTTTTTTCTGCAAAAGAAGCACTAATCGAAGGCTTGCGGGTGCTTTTATGAAAGCCCGTTGAGCTCAAAAGCTGTGCGAGATCATTATCATCTTCTAATAGCATCCTCTTGATGTAATATCTCTTGTTTGCTCGAGGATCTTGTATAGGATGATGAAACATTCTCTTACCCATTTGCCCTTATATTGGCATTCGGTTTCTACACTAATTTCCTTTGAAAAAAAATGATTTTGTCCTGTTGATTGATTTGTGTAGAAATTTGGGTTGTTTTGGGTTTGCATGATGTGGATCTTTTGCTCGCTTGGTTGTGTTGGAGTGTAGGCGATCTAATGGCATACTCTGTGTGTGTGTTTATATAGATTTAGATTGGAAGTTGAAATTTCTTAAAGTATTGGGACAAGAGGAACAACATAGAATTGGATTTTCTGTAAGAGAAGTATTTGGATTAAAACGAAGTGACTCTGGCTTAAAAAAGTATTTGGGTTTTAGAGGATGAGCTAATTAGACTTGATAAAGTACTTAAGAGGAACATATTCGTGGTTAAATATAGAGTTTTAACTATTCTTTTATAATAAATCTGACTCTTCAATGTGTGAGAAGATGAATGGAAGAAGTTATCTGGGAAACAAGTTGCGCATTAGGGCATCTGTTTTCTTGCTGCAGTAGTTTGATTGCTGCATCTGTTTTCTTTTAGATGTTGTAATATATAGTATCCTTTTAAAGGAAGCTTCCAATTGTAGTTTATGGTTTTACCATCTTTAAGGTGAAAATGCTCACACATTTGCAATTTGTACAGAGATCTGCTGAGTTGAATTGTGTGAACAAGATGTCAAACCCAAAGGTTTTCTTTGACATTCTGATTGGAAAGATGAGAGCTGGGCGAGTGGTGATGGAGCTATTTGCTGATGCCACCCCTAAAACTGCTGAGAATTTTCGTGCCCTTTGCACTGGGGAGAAGGGGATCGGGAGCTCCGGGAAGCCATTACACTACAAGGGTTCGGCATTTCACCGCATAATCCCCAGCTTCATGTGCCAGGGTGGGGATTTCACAAGGGGAAATGGGACAGGTGGAGAGTCGATTTATGGCACCAAGTTCGAAGACGAGAACTTCAAGCTGAAACATACTGGTCCAGGAATTTTATCCATGGCTAATGCTGGACCGAACACAAATGGTTCGCAGTTCTTTATCTGTACCGATAAGACCTCATGGCTTGATGGGAAGCATGTTGTTTTTGGTAAAGTTGTGGAAGGCTACACTGTGGTTAAGGAGATGGAGAAGGTGGGATCCAACAGTGGGACTACTAAGGAAAGCGTTGTAATTGAAGATTGTGGTGAGATTAAGGAGAATTGATGATGACTGATATTGTTGTTTAATTCAGAGGAGAAAATCCTCGTTGGTATTCTTTGATGAGAATTAGTAAATCCTCCTGTAAATAAAGGTCCAACTTGTTTTATCTGCAATAACAACTACGGATCTTGTTTGAGTAGAATGTGAATAGAGAGCTTATCAGATGTTTTCTTTCAACTTTTGGAATTGTGTTCTTGATGCTCTTACTATTCCGTTTATTCTCAAGTCTTAAATTTAACAATAAAGCTCTTGACTTGAATCCTCTATCCTCAAATGTGTACGTTATATTTGAAGTTTTGAACGGTGATGATTGCTTTCTTGTTGTTGCCCAAATTGTTTATAGTGTGTGTGATATCCCTAGTAATTCGGACAGTAATTGCCGCTACTACCTCAACTAAAGTTGAGGTGTGCTTCGTCCATTGTGCCTCTGCCTTCAGCTGGTTCATGTAAACCAGTTTCCAGTTCAGAATTACTCAAGTTCACAACAAAGTTTTAGAACGATACCTGCACTCATGCTTCCAAAAGATCTAAATCATTATCCATTATGACTAATAAACCGAATGTGAAATGTAAGTTGACACTTTTAATTGACATATTGGTGTATTTGGTTGGAGTACACTGAAATGTAAGTTATTATTCTACAAATTACTGTCAATAAAATAATGAACTCAAGACGACTTTTTTTTTTTTTTAAGTGGGACAACTTATAGTGTTGACTGTTAATCTTATGAGGAATGTGAAGTGTATGTTATTTTGATGCATTTAAGAGAGATCTTTCATGTCAAAATCTTAATGTATAGGGTGATTACATGTAACATTATGGAAACATTACTCCTTAAGGTGAAATCCATAATCTCTTTAATAGATTAAAGAGACATGAAATATCTCATCGACATAAATTTAATGAGAATTGATTATTTTTAAGTACAGACCTAATTATTTTAGTAAGGAGTTACTAAAATAAATATGCTCAGTGAAATGTGATTTCAAGAGCATAAGAATAATAAAGAGATTAAATCAAACATGCAAAATATTAAGATGTAGGCCCCGTTTGTTTCGACGTAAAATAATTTCCGTCGGAAAATGGTTTCCGGAAAATTGATTTTCAGGAAAATGATTTTCGCCAAAAATATTTTTCGGTGTTTGGCGCGCACGGAAAATCGCAAAATTTTTTTATATTTTCAACCAATCATATTAACCAAAAAATTTATTTTTTTATCACAATTTAAAAAATTTAATAAAATGTCTCCGAAAATGTCTCGGACGGGTCCCGAAAATGTCCCGGAGGTCCCGAAAATGTCTCGAGCGAGTCCCGGGAGGTCTTGGCGAGTCCCGGGAGGGTCCCGAAAATGTCCCGGACGGGTCCCGAAAATGTCCCGAGCGAGTCCTGGGGAGGTCCCGAAAATGTCCCGGGAAGGTCCCGAAATGTCTCGAGCGGGTCCCGAAAATGTCCCGGGCAGGTCCCAAAAATGTCCCGGGGAGGTCCCGAAAATGTCCGGCAGGTCCCGAAAATGTCCCGGGCGGGTCCCGAAAATGTCCGGGTGTGTTCCGGAAAGTCCCAGGCGGGTCCCAAAAATGTCTCGGGGAGGTCCCGAAAATGTCACGGACAAGTCCTGAAAATGTCCCGTGCGGGTTCCGGGAGGTCCCGAAAATGTCTCGGGTGGGTCCCGGCAGGTTCCGAAAATGTCTCGGGCAGGTCCCGAAAATGTCCGGGCAAGTCCCGAAAATGTCCCGGGGAGGTCCCGAAAGTCCGAAATCCTGAAAATGTCCCGGGGAGGTCCCGAAAATGTCCCGGGCGGGTCCCAAAAATGTCTCGGGGGGGTCCCGGGAGGTCCCGAAAATGTCTCGAGTAGGTCCGAAAATTCCCGGATGGGTCCCGAAAATGTCCCGTGCGGGTTCCGAAAATGTCCCGGGGAGGTCTCGAAAATGTCCTGGGCAGGTCCCGAAAATGTCTCGGGCGGGTCCCGGGGAGGTCCCGAAAATGTCCCGGGCAAGTCCTGAAAATGTCCCGGGCGGGTCCCAGGGAGGTCCCGAAAATGTCCCGAGCAGGGTCCCGAAAATGTCCCAGGCAGGTCCCGGGGGGTCATGAAAATGTCCCGGGTGGGTCTCTGGCAGGTCCCGAAAATGTCCCGGGCGGGTCCCAAAAATGTCCCGGGTAAGTTCTCGAAAATGTCCCGGGCGGGTCCCGAAAATTTTTCGGGTTGGTTCCGGCGGGGTCTGGTGGTGTTTTAGCTGTGGTCTACCAATTTGAGAATGTGACGCTTAAACTCGAAAAATGGTTTACGGTTTTAAAAAGGGAAACCTTTTACGGAAATTAAAGAGGATTTTTCGGTCAAACTGAAAATGATTTCCGTTGACTATTATTTTACGCCCCACCAAACACCAGAAAACACGGAAAATGATTTCTGGAAATCATTTTACGTCGAAACAAACGGGGTCGTAGTGAAAATAAAATTACAATAATTTTACTTATGACTTATAATAATTATAAGATGTCAATGGAGCTCTTGAATAATTAAAACAAACCAATAGAGTACAATTACAATTTTTTAATAGAATAAGTTGTAATTAATGGTCACCTTGGACAAGTCATGAGATGACAAGTGCCTAATGCCCATTGGAGCTACGATTTATTTTCCGTTAGATCCCTCTTCAACCTATTATTTCCATTATGGGCTCCCTGAATTGCATAAGGACCATAACTCTTGTAGTATGCTGACTTGTCCTAGAGTTCTTGGAGAAATTTGTTCACCAAGTTAAGGACTAGCTTTGGTTGTCCATTTAAAGGGAGATCTTATGCATGAGCCCACACTCTTGGCCACACAAGAGAATTGAGTAAAAGATCCAAGTGGATCATAGAGCAAACCCTAGCCGTGATTTTCAAGTTGCAAACCTCCAAGGTATGCTACCTCTCCTAAACCCATGCATGCTTAGTTTTGATAACATATATATAATAAGTAATGAGGAATGGAAATTAGTTGGAGAAACTATACATAAGAAAATCTTCTCAAAAACTAAGACTGAATGGACAACCAGCATAAATGCTGATATGACTCAACAAACATTAGGGTATTATTCTATGATAATAAAAAAAAAATCATAAGAAGAAGGATTTGAAGAATCATATATAAATTTTTGGGATTCTCTCTACGATAAAACACTTTAGAATATCGATAATGTTATGGAAGGATAATTTTCAAGACAAAAGCAATCATGATTTTACTTTCGGCATAAGAAAACATAATACTTTTTGAAGAATCAGACAAGATCCAGAATTTTCAGAAAGTATCAGACAAATAGCAATCATGATTTTACTATTCGGCACAAGAAGACATAATATTTTTTGAAGAATCAAACAAGATCCAAAATTTATGAATGTTTTAGACAAGATTCGAAATATCCAAAATTTACCGTTCAAAGTCACTATTCAATACAATACCATATGGTATCAGTTTATTAGTTTCTTTTCTCCATATAAAGAGAACTCAAAAGGATGTTTTAGGCAGAGTGAATTTGAGCAAAAATATCTCAGAACCTCTCAACCTTTCAAAATATTGCCCTTGTATCCGGTCAGAATTTCGTTGTATCATTATCATTGCCGACCTTTGTAATATTTCAATTATTTTGAATGCAAATCAAAATTTAAAATTTATCAATCATTGCTTCTTTTAAGTTTTTAAATTATTTTATTGTACTGTTATTTTGTTCTTCAACATACTTCCTACACCATCATTTTAACATCAATCATAGGGCTTTGTATTGTCTTCTCTGGTCCAAAAATAGTAGAAGAGTCCCCAACTTTTGCCATCTTCAGCTTCAAGCTTTTTCATCCCTCTTTCACAATCCAGTTCTGATGGAGAGAAAAGTATACTATGATCCATTTTGCTCAGGCGTGCAGAATTTCATTTTTGAGATATCTCTATGGTAACCTCAAATAGTGCAAGCAAAATGCAAAAAGTAACAATTGAGAAGCAGTCCCCTGGATAATCATTGTACTCAAATCTATGCAGAATCAAGAAAAATGACCTCTAAACAACAAAGAAAAATTAAGAAAAGAAAATTATGTCTAAGGTGGTCAATACAATTGGCTGCAGAAGCCTTATACATCAAAAAAAAAAAAAAGGGGGTACAGAAGCCTTATATCTGAAGAAGGAACCATCACACATTGGTTAGCATCTTATGAAGCCGTTTTCCTCCAATTATATCCTTGATTTTTCTGTGCGGATAATCACCACCATATTTGTGACAAATTTCTTCTTTCTCAACCCATATGATGAAACCAGTGAATGGTAAAAGGTCATACAATAATGTTCAATATTGATTTGACCAATTATGTTATTGTGTCAAACCAGTGGAAGCTATACTTGTAAGAAATAACATATGGAAAAAGTTTAAATGATTTCTTTCTCAAAACTTAGGAGAAATGTTTTCTGATACTATTCCCGAACAAGATTGCCACAGTTTGCAGTCTACATTTGACAAGCTGTTGGGCCTGTTCTGATTTCTGGGGGAAAAATAAGTGGACTTTCTTCAAGATGAAAGTTGTTAGTATCTTTGCAGTAAACAAAGGCCGGTTGCTTTCATTTGGTGTGCTAAGCATAGCTGTGACAAAGCCTCCTTGCTAGTCCCAGCAAATGATGTCCATGTAGTCCTTAATTCTAGCATCTTCACTATCCAGCTTCCATTGAAGAGAAAAATAAAATGTGAGAAGAAAAGCCAAAGTCTCAAAAAATGAATGTGAAAGAAGAAAGGCCAAAGTCTCAGCCATCGACATAAATCTGTAGATCCTTACCGTTCCTGGACATGGTCTATCTCAGATAATGAAATTAACCAGCATTCAAAACTAGGAGTTGCATTACCATTAAACATAATGCATAAGCATGAACAGATTCAGTAAACCTGGAGATGGGGATTCACAAAACAGAAGATCAATTGTCCAAGGAATGATGTCTCTCACTCCCCCACCGTCAATGCTGAGGATAGAGATAATTTGTCATCTGATCATCCACAAATACATTTCTTTCAGACTTTTCCCAATTCAAACGTTGAACTACAACACTACCAGTTAATTCCTCACAAAAAAAAACACGGTTGTCCAGTAATAGTATCCAATGTTGTACTTGAGAATGTAGTGACGAGAACTATTTAACGGTAAAAACTACTAGAACTCACCGGTTGCTATGATGACTAGAAATTGCCCCATTCAGTTAACTGATTCTGCCACCTGAGAAGCAGGGCCAACGACCAGCACTCTGCCTCCTTTACAGCACTGAAATGTATCGTTCACTGTGGGTGGCCGACTACCTACTGGATTTTCACTATTCCATATTTCTTTTCAATAATTTGACTTTAAAAAAAAGAAAAGAAATAAAGTAAGGTCTTTTTTTGTAATTTTGGTTCAATTCAAATTAAAGCATATATGTTGTTACCACACCAAGAAATATGAATCACTATTCAATTCCACATTCTTCCATTTCCAATAATAGCTATTTCTTTTTTCTGATGAAAACTCACTCCGCTTACCAAACGAGGCTTAAATGTAATTCTCTACTAAGCTCTGCTCTGATATCACAGGTTTAATCAACACCTTCAAAAGTACAATGCCAAAAGCTTCACCAAATAAAAGGGGCAAAAGCTATATAGAAGTTTTCAACTGAGTTATCTTAATTCCAGGAAAGACAACAATGAAGATGTCTTAAATGCTCCTAAATGCCTAAATGGAATACATGAATATGCTCAGCTGGGGGGAAAAAAAAAAGAAAAGAAAGAATGACACCTAAGATATGACAACGAACACTGGAGGGGGAGGTGAAGGCAAGCTGAAAGAGTACATACTGAATGACCTCCTATATCAAACTCCTTTTCATAATTGAATAAAGCAACCAAATTATGCGGCCAAGGTATGCTGTAATTTCTCTATTCAAATATGAAATGAAGTAATCATCTCAGGAATCCCAATGGGTTTGTAAATTTCCCAAGAACACTAACTGTAGTTCAAAGGTGCCCTGAGAATAACCACAGGATGATATCTATGCCAATAATCCACCTATCAAGCAACAATAATAGGTAAGCACAACTGTTGATTTTGGAAACTTAAGACGGCATCAGATAACAAACAAGTACATCTGCAACAACATAAAAGGGAAACAAATGTAGTGAATATATGTTATATCTATCACAGTGTAACTGCGGACATTATTAGGTAAGGATATAAAGGCTAAGATTCCCCTATTGAAGAATAGAATACAAAATTATAACAAGATTTGTACTCAAATAAGAGCCATCTTTGGCAACAAAAGAGAAAGAAAACGAATAAATTCTTCAAAAAGATCATTGATTTGAAGTCCATTTGATTGAACTTCAAGCTTCCACCATTAACAAAAATTGAACGTGAATTCTACCAATCAATCTCCACTTGTAATACTGATTGACATAGTATTACTCTACCTCGATTCTTTTCACTCCCAATCTTCATCGGCCAACTGATCGTCAGTTTCTTCTCTCGGCGGACGAACCACCAACACCACAGTCCCTAAGCTCTCCTCCACACCCATTTCCTTCAACGCCAATCCTCTTTCAACTTTCAAGTCCGCATCATCACCACCACCCGCCACCAAATAAAAACCGTCATCGGCTGCCACAGCCTTCCTGCCCCTATCAGCCACCACCAAGATAGGCTCCTCCTTGTACCACCTATTGGCCTTCCAAGGCACGACCCTGGCATCCCGAAAGGCCACCGCAGCTCCTCCCCCTTTTCCTAACCCCATCAATGGCTCCCACGCCGGCAACACAACCCACCTCTCCCACCCCTTCTCCGCCACCACCACACCAAAATCACCCTCGCTCCTACACTCCCGCGGCGCTTCCAAAACCTCCCGCTCTCTCTCCTCAGCTCTACAAACCGGCAATACCACCACGCTACTCGCCTCCGCCACCTCTCCAAGCCTCAACCTCACCACCGGAACCCTAACAGCGTTATCCGTATCGCATTCCTTCCCTCCTGTCCCCTCACTCGTCCCCTCCAACTCCTCCAACATCATGCTTCTCGCTTTCTCTGTTTCCGCAACTTTCAGTGCCTGCTCCAAAGCAGCAGTCCTCTGCTCCGACGGGTTCTTATGCTCTCTACTCTGCCTATAATACATAAAGGAGAGACAGTCTCCAGGGAGAGCATACTCAAATCTCTCCCACCCTTTATCCCCACGCCGGCGCGGAAAATCCTTCATGGCGCGGGCGAGGTCCTGGGCGCCCTTGGCGTCGAACCTGTTCTCAACAATGTAACGGGCGGCGGCGGCGCGCTGCTGGGCGCTCAGGAGCCGAATCTCGTACAATAACTCGGCGCCGCCGGTGTCGAACGAGGAGACGAGTTCTGGGTCGGTGCTGGATTGAAGGAGGGAGTCCCGGACTTGGGCACCAACCACGAGGCGGTTCTGCTCGACGCCGGAGATTCCAGTGCATTCTTCGAGGGAAGAAGGGGAAAAGCCTTCACGCAGTAAGGAAGGGATGAGTGGCGCGTACTCGAACCAGAGGCCGAGGCGGTTGGCCAGGATTTCGATGCGACGGTCGGCGTCGAGTGAGCTAAACTTGGAGGGGACAGGAGTGGAGGGTGGACGCCTGAAGGGCTGGTAGAGTTGTTGCTGTTGGGGGTTGGAAGGGGGTGTGTACGTGGCAGAGATGGGCTTGGCGGAGGATTTAGGAAGGGGAGGGTGGAGCGGGACGGTTAGGGTCGGGTGGGGGCTGAGGAAGGTGGAGGAGAAATGGGGTCGGAGGGTGTTGACCGTTGCGGACAGCATGGTTTCGAGCGGGGATGGTGAAACTGGAAGAGAAGAGGAGGAGGCCTGCCTCTGCCTTATCTCTTCGAGTAATGTCCGTAGATTTTTTTATATTTTCTTTTTAAGGTAAATTTTCATGCTTTCATTAAAATCATAATAAAGCAAAGAATAAAGATAAAAATGCACAGGCACTTTAACAATAATTTTGTGGGCTTATAAACAGTAATTTTTTTTTTTTTTTTTACTCTCATTTCTGCCCAGCTGTTCATTCAGTCTGGGCTTATGCCAATTACGACTTTAAAGCAAATACCCAAATTACAATATCCTTAATAAAATATGAGATTTTAGAGCATCCTTCTAAAGGCCATTTTGGTGGCTTCAATTTGATAAAAAAATTTAAAAAAAAATTAAAACGACTCTTAAAAAGATCTCTAAAAGATGCACAAAATATTACTCTAAAAACACGATAGTGCCACATTATTTAACACCTTTTTATGCTGCTGCATGAAAACCTTTCAGGTGAGTTCACCTCCAAATACTAATGTATTTCTGCGAAGCCATATTCTTATAGTTATTGTAGCCATAATTTATATTTCTTCCTTCTTGAGTTTCTATAATAGCTCGCACATGATCTATAGAGAAACTTCATCTGTAGATTAGTAACCCAGTTAAAACTTAAATGGCTTGGTGAAAGAAAATAATAACACAAGGGTACGTATATATATGCAAAATGACCATTTTATTAAGAAAATTAATAATAATTACTGGAAATAAATAAAAAGCTGGAATAGAATACTAATTCCTACTATTTAATTTGGTTGTTACAATGAAATCGAATACTGAATGTGTTTTCCTTTGTTTGATACAGTCTAATACGCTAGTGAATAAAATTATATTGTAACCAAATTTCTTAAAACACCCTTCAAACTATGGGCGGAACTATTTCAATCCCTAGCCTAAAAATGTTTCCCAATTTTTATTTTTTTTTAAAAAAACTCGATAATTCTTTCAAAATCAAAATTTTACCCCCCTTATATATTTTTTATTTTTTTTAATTTCATCCCACATCTAAAATCTTAGTTCCACCCATTTGAAAAATGGAGCATAAGATCAATTAACTTGCCAGCACACATTGCTAAGAATACCATATCAATCTAGATACTAAATGGTAGACTTAACACTGATAAATGATATATTTAGTAAAGACAAGGCGATGATTATATGCAAGCTACCACTTAGCAGCTATAAGCAGCTTGATATATTGTTTTGGAGAGGTACCACAACAGGAGATTTCATTGTGCACAGTGCTTATCATATGGAGATGGAGAAAGAAAAGCGTGACCTATTGCAGGGAGAAAGATAAACTTCTGTTGAAAGCAATGGAATTTGGTGTTTAATTGGGAGCTTGAATCTGCACAATTTAGCTAAGATGTTCCTATGGAGAGTATGTCACAATATTTTACCGTCTAAAGAGAACTTGTTAAAACAAGGAATTGTTTAAGGAACCCTCTTGTCCTATTTGTGGAATAGATGGAGAAAGTCTATAGCGTGTTCTTTGGAGTTTTTCATCTGCTATGGATGTTTGGGGAGCCTGCGAGAAAAGAATCTAAAAACCCTCTAGTAGTAGATCTGATTTTTTGCAGATTGTGGAGGACATGGCTACCAAATACAATACTAAAGAATTTGGATTATTTGTATTAATATCAAAGAAAATCTAGTTCAGAGGAGGGAGTTTCTTGATCCTAATATGGTGGTGCGGGGTGCAAGGGAGTCCTTGAAGGAATTCAAGAATGGAAATGCAAAGGATCACGAGGAGCAACCATAGAATAGAGAAACAACTCATCACAAATGGAAAGCCCCTCCAACATGCTTGCAAAAAGTAAACTGGGATGTTGCAATTAATAATAACAATGGCCGTTTGGGAATGGAAATCATAGCAAGGGATCATGACGACTTTGTTCTAGCAGCAAGAAACTTGACTACCTAAGAATTCTACAGCCTGACTAAACATGGGCTGCCATACATGCAGCCGAATTTAGCAGAGACTTGGGCTTACAAAAGATTATTTTGAAAGGTGACGCATTTCGAATGGTGAATACTGTTACATCTCGAAGACTGAACTAGAGCAAGTATAGTCAAATTATTCATGACATAAAAGGGGTATTGAATTGTATGCAAAATCGGCAAACTACCCATATTAGAAGGGAATAAAATTTTGCTACTCATGGTTTAGTCAAAGCAACTATTAAAACATGTAATAGACCAAGTATGGATGAAAGAAATTTTAAATTGCATATGAGACATTGTTTTGTTAGAGCAACATGCTCTATCTTTTTGAATTAGAAAAAAAAAAAAAAAGAAAAAAAAGTACCATATCGATATCTTCACCAGGTGATCAAATTTTCTCACTAGTTAGCAAATATATTCCTAGTTCTTCTCTCACAAATGTGTACAGTGGGTAGGACTTGCAGCTCTTTATCTGATGTCTTAGCATTCTACGTACATCATAAATATTTTTTGTCTTTCAATTATTTCTCTTTACTATTTTTACTATACATAGACATATTATTGAAAGAGCCTATTATTTATATATTTTTCCATAATTTATACCTTTTCGTCTCAACTGATAATGCCAATTATAACCATCCCTTAAAAAATTTAATCTAAGAATTTGACTCCTGCTGTTAAGGTTTTTGCGCAAATACTCCCTTCCATTTGAAAATTGTGTTGTATTTGGCTTTAGATGGATGAAAAAATATAGAAGATAAAATAAGGGATGAAGATAATGGAAATACCTAATGACGAAAAGACAATGATTTAGCCATGTGTAACAAAGAATAAAAATGTGTGAGAAAGAGACATTATTCTTCTTGTTAGTTTTGGGTATAATTAATGTCTTTTTCATCTATTTTGTAACCAACAATCTCAATTGGTTTTCGTTGCAACTATGTTGTCACAGAGAGGATGGAAAAGATGAGTAATGTTAAAGACTATTATTTTATTATCTTTTTATTATCTCAAAGTTGATGTAATTTTTAAAATTATTATTGAATCAAAATTCTATAGTGATTAATTCCGAATCTAATGATGATTTTGAAAACTACATCAACTTTGAAAGAATAAACAAATGGCCCCTAAAATTACTCTATTTCAAGAGTCTATTTCGCATACTAAATGTACTCCAAATAAAATTCAATACTAGACTGAGACTAATGTTTTTTTTTTTTTTGGTTTTGCTTGGGTGAGTTGGTGAGTACTGGTCATGGCCGACTGATTCATTGATAAGGTATCAATAATATTTTATCATATAATTGTAATAATTGCATGTTTTTACAATCCTTCTATACTTAGAAATTATTCTATAAAAATGACATGATTGTAATCTTCTCTTTAGTAAGTGATTCCATAATTGTGATGTTGCTAGAATAAGCTAAAATCCTTTTATATAAGTATGTAGATGCGGTATGGTAATTTATCAAGGAAATAGACAATTGCTTAGACTAACATTTGGAGGTTCATCCCTTCAAAGTGATCAATTATAGAACTAATTCCCTCATAGTAGTTGAATTATCCCCTTTATTTTATAATTTCAATCAATAGAAACCCCCAAATTCTTTTCCTATAATTTTCTTATTCTCCTACCATTTTTTTTTTCTTCGTTAAACCCATCCAAAAAATAAGCCTACCCAATATCCCATCTATCTGAAAAAAAAAAAAAAAAAGGCTAAATGAATCCCAAAAGACCAACAAAATATGAAAAAAAAAGTGACTGTCCAACTGGGGTCAACCCAGCGGGCCCTGCTGGATCAAGGTGCTACTGACCTGTTATCCTTCCACTGCCGAGAGCGCTCAAGCTACATGGCTGGCTGGTTGGATCATCGTTTGCCATTTGCTGGCCCAACTCTCGGCTTGGAACGGAACGGGCGGGCAAGTAAGTGGCTACCATTAATTAATGGTGATTGTACCTCTACTCAAGTTACAGGCTCGCGTTACCAAGCCGGGTGATTGTGCTCGTCTCGCTATAGCATTATAAAGAGTAGAATTGTCTTGCTTCTTATCGATGTGGGATTCAAGTACGTTGTATTAGATTTGCCTTGTCACCTCATCACCTTCTCGCACGCGTAGCAGTATCATAAACAATGGCCACAAACTGGCTTCAGAATTCCCTCTTTAGTAAGTTATTTAAAAATTAAAGGGTTTTTGTACATAGCATTATCAAAAAAAGGGGTTATCTTTTGTGCTACATTTGTCACTTTTTTTTCCTTTGTCTTTTTTTTTTTAAAAAAAAAAAAGAATTTACCGTTGTTCATCCAAGAAAAATCTTGATTTCGTGTAGTGCATTATAGAATAAAAATCCCCGACCTATTTGAAATTTTGCTTACTTGACAGCTACCATTAAAATTTTGGCTTATGGTTGTGTTATTAGTGATTACCACTCCTAAGAGCATTCCTAATGGCCTTAATAAATTTTACTAGCCAATTTAACTGAAAATCATTTTTTCTCTATTTTAATCATCAACTTTTTTAAAGCACCCATAGCAGCCTCAACAAATTAACTATCCACTATCACTATTCCATTTAAATATTATTTTTCAAAGATTTCTTTATTATTTCTCAAACATTTATATTTTTGAATGTTTGTCTTTTATTAACCGTCATATTTTTTAATATTTATCTTATCCCAACGGTCATGTTTTGAAAAATTTGTCTTTTTCCTAATGGTCATATTTTTTAATTGTTGCCTTATTCTAACAGTCATATTTTTAAAATTTATCTTTTTTCTAAAAATTTGTGATAAAAAACACATTTAGAATATTATTATTATTATTATTATTATTATTATTATTATTATGTGAGTTTTGTCATGGGAGATGAAGGAAGAAGAAAAAGAAAAGGGAAAGGAAAAATAAAAAATAAAGAGGAGAGATAAAATATTAATTTTTAAAATTTGATGAGTGAATAAATTTGATGAGTACTGTTCACTCATCAAATTTTTTTGTTTAAAGTGTTGAGTCTACTAAATAAAGATTTTTCACCTTTTGGTTAAATATACTCAACAAAATAGTCTTTTGATATTTTGTTGAGTCTATTACTAATGCTCTAACAGAAAAACCGTCCGCTTCTATTAAAATATCATACTAATTTATCATCTCATATATATATCAAAAGTTTTATGAGAAAGTTATCAAGTGTAAATATCCCAAAAAAGTGGTATGAGGATTGCTAGGTTAAGCTAGTATTTTGCAGGTTTTCTTGGAGGATTACGGATCAAAAGTTTTTATTTTTTGAGAAAGCTTTACAAAAATTTAGACAATGCACCTGAAGGCAACACGTGTCCCATTAAAAAAAAATAAAATTATAATTATAAATTGAAAAATAAAAATAAGAATAAATGTAAAATAGTCTTTGTGGTTTTGACAAATAGTTCATTAAGTTTTAAAAAGTGATTCACTCCTTGAGGTTAAAAAAAAAATACTAACAGTTAAAAAAGTTGTCAAAATCTATTAATTTGCCACATCAACACTAATCATAGTGTGACACATGTCACTTATAATAAAAAAAATTTTAAAAAAAATCAAATATATATACTATATATTATATAAAGAAAAAGAAAACAAATACACGCCTAACTCAACAATTCCTTGCTCATAACCAATCCCTCAAAGGCTGGGACAGACCTAGCAATAGACTTGGGGGCAATAACTTTCCCAAATTCTAAAATTTCATCAACTTTCTTTTCTTTCTTTTTCTTTTTTTTATTTTTTTTTTTATGAAATACGCTCTTTAAAATAAATCTTTTACTCGAATTATTTTATTTTTTATTTTTTCAATTTTGTACCTTGAAACTTCAAATTCTAATTTGTTCCTACTCAAATGATTTACCAGAAAATCCTAATGAATGAGTGACATTGTAAACTTTTTAAATTTTGATACCCAACATTGATAATTTTTAAAGTTTAGAAAAATAATTATAAAAAAGATGAAAAATTAAGGAGTAAGTGAAGTTTCCTATATTTTAATTGGATTTCTATTCATTGTGAGGTTTAGTATGTTGAAATGGGTTAAATATGTAACCTAAAATGATAGGCCCAAATATTTTTAAGTGAACATTGTGTTATTGGGCTTTCTATAACTTAACTGTGTAGGAATTAGATATAATAAACAGTATAAGGGCTTGTAATCATAACAGGCTTTTTTTTTTAATTTTTCTTTTTTTCTGGATAATCATAATAGGGTTAACATGTATTCTTCATACAACACATAGAAGCAGAACAATAATTGTCAACATGTATTTTACAAATGTCACCCAAAAAAAAAAAAAAAAGTTGAAGATACAACATCGAACGGAAGAAATAAGACAAGATGAGCAATAAAGCTACACATAAAATAAAATGTAGGAAAATTTGGTAGCAACCACCTTAAATAGTACACACTGTGACTGGGATCAATTAAATCACTGTCACTCTTTTTAAGTAATCACTCAATCCATAGGTTAGATACTCAAATGAACAAATAAGAGAACGAAGTACTATGATCCAACCTTTTGATCTAAGATCTGTAAAATGTTTTTATGCCGAAAAATACTTTTAACGAATTTATTTTCAGCTTAAAATTTTATTTTTTGATGTTTAGTACGTATAAAAAAATAACAATGGTGGAAAACGGCCTACGACCTCCGGTGGCGGTTCAACGAACTACAACGGCTTCCGATGGTGGTCTAACAGTTTGAGAAGGACAAATTTAAACTAGAAAAATAATTTACGGTTATAAAAAAGAAAAACTATTTTACGAAAATTAAAGAAAGTTTTCTTTGTCAACCGAAAATGTTTTCGGTTTAATCATTTTCATCTATTTTGTAACCAACAATCTCAATTGGTTTTCGTTGCAATTATGTGGTCATAGAGAGGATGAAAAGGATGAGTAATGTTAAAGACTATTATTTTATTATCTCAAAATTGATGTAACTTTTAAAATTATTATTGGATTAAAATTCAATAGTAATCAATTCCAAATTTATTGGTGATTTTAAAAGGTACATCAACTTTGAAAGAATAAAAAGATGGCCCCTAAAATTACTCTATTTCAAGAGTCTGTTTCGCATACCAAATGTACCCCAAATAAAATTCAATACTAGATTGAGACAAATTTTTTTTTTTTGGGTTTTGCTTGGGTGAGTTGGTGAGTACTGGTCATGGCCGACTGATATTGATAAGGTATCAATAATATTTTATCATATAATTATAATAATTGCATATTTTTACAATCCTTCTATACTTAGAAATTATTCTATAAAAATGGCATGATTGCAATCTTCTCTTTAGTAAGTGATTCCATAATTGTTATGTTGCTAGAATAAGCTAAAATCCTTTTATATAAGTATGTAGATGCGGTATGGTAATTTATCAAGGAAATAGACAATTGCTTAGACCAACATTTGGAGGTTCATCCCTTCAAAGTGATCAATTATAGGACTAATTTCCTCATAGTAGTTGAATTATTCCCTTTATTTTATAATTCCAATCAATAATTTGATTTTCTTATTCACCGACCATTTTTTTTTTCATTAAACCCATCCAAAAAATAAGCCTACCCAATATCTCATTTATCTAAAAAAAAAAAAAGTCTCGCCACAGTGGTGAATGTAGTTGTAGTGCAGCGGAGTGGTCGTGAAAGGTGGAGATGAGTGGATAGTGCGAGACGCGGTGTGCATGGTCCTAAGCGGAGTTGTAACACCCCGCTTTAGTATTAGGGTTAAGGATGCCTTAATTTTTGCTTAAGTGTATCTGGGTTAGTCTTAAATTCCAAAATGAGATTTTTAGACACTTCAAGAGTATTTTCTACATCGATTGATCGAACAATAGGTTACATTAGGGGACCCCCGATCGAACGTTCTTGTAATGATCAAATGGTGTAGTTAAGCACAAAACGTTCGATTGTTGCTGATATAGATTTTCAAGTTGAGTAATGCTCTTCACATTGGTTGACCCGATGTATCTTAGATTCTTAAGTATCAGTCATCCAATTTTTTTAAAAAATAAAATCATTTAAAATACATCACATCAGTTAATCTAAAATGAGTTATTACTGTTTCAAGTTTGATGTGTAATAGTCTCAAATAGAGTTCTTTGATTCCCATTGAGTCTTAAAAACCGAAAAAAAAAAAAAAAAAAAAAAAAGCTAAATGAATCCCAAAAGACCAACAAAATATGAAAAAAAAAAGTGATGGTCCAACTTGGGTCAACCCAGCGGGCCGTGTTGGATCAAGGTGCCACTGACCTGCTATCCTTCCACTGCCGAGAGCGGGAGGTAGACGCTGCTCTGTGACCAGCCTCACGCAGAATCCTCCACTCTAGGAACCGCATGACCCAAGCTTTCGCTCAAGCCACATGGCCCAACTCTCGGCTTGGAATGGCGATCAAATGGTGTAGTTAAGCACAAAACGTTCGATTGTTGCTGATATAGATTTTCAAGTTGAGTAATGCTCTTCACATTGGTTGACCCGATGTATCTTAGATTCTTAAGTATCAGTCATCCAATTTTTTTTAAAAAATAAAATCATTTAAAATACATCACATCAGTTAATCTAAAATGAATGATTACTGTTTCAAGTTTGATGTGTAATAGTCTCAAATAGAGTTCTTTGATTCCCATTGAGTCTTAAAAACCGAAAAAAAGAAAAAAAGAAAAGCTAAATGAATCCCAAAAGACCAACAAAATATGAAAAAAAAAAAGTGATGGTCCAACTTGGGTCAACCCAGCGGGCCGTGTTGGATCAAGGTGCCACTGACCCGCTATCCTTCCACTGCCGAGAGCGGGAGGTAGACGCTGCTCTGTGACCAGCCTCGCGCAGAATCCTCCACTCTAGGAACCGCATGACCCAAGCTTTCGCTCAAGCCACATGGCCCAACTCTCGGCTTGGAATGGGCGGGCCAGCTAATGGCAACCATAATCCGACCAGCTGGGCCGGGCCACAGTCCCATCACATTAGTACCCCTACTCAGGTTACAGGCTCGCGTTACCAGGCCCGGTGATCATGTTCGTTTCACTAGAGCATTATAAAGAATAGAATTTGCTTGCTTCTTATCGATGTGGGATTCAGGTACGTTGTATTAGATTTGCCTTTGTCACCTCATCACCTTCTCGCACGCTTAGCAGTAATCATAAACTGGCTTCAGAATTCCCTCTTTAGTAAGTTATTTAAAAATTAAAGGGTTTTTGTGCATAGCATTATCAAAAAACTGGTTATCTAGTCTTGGGTTTGTGCTACATTTGTCACTTTTTTTTTCCTTTTTTTTTTATAATTTTTTTATAAAAAAAAAAAAAAAGAAATTACCGTTGTTCATCCAAGAAAAATCTTGATTTCGTGTGGAGAATTGTAGAATAAAAATCCTAGACCTATTTGAAATTTTGCTTACTTGACGGCTACCATTAAAATTTAGCTTGTGGTTGTGTTATTAGTGATTACCACTCCTAACAGAAAACCGTCCACTTTTATTAAAATATCATACTAATTGAAAAATGTTTAAACATCTATTAGAAATCCTTATAGGGGATCAACTAATATTTTAATTTATCGTCTCATACATATCAAAAGTTTTATGAGAAACTTATCAAGTGTAAATATCTCAAACAAGTGGCATGAGGATTGGCTAAGGTTATTAGGTTAAGCTAGGATTTTGTGGGTTTTCTCGGCGGATTACGGATCAAAAGTTTTTATTTTTTGAGAAAACTTTGACAAAAATTTAGACAATGCACGTGAAGGCAACACGTGTCCCATTTAATAAAAAAATATAATTATAAATTGAAAAATAAAAATAAAGATAAATATAAAATTAGTTTTTGAAGTTTTGACAAATAGTTCACTAAGTTTAAAAAAAGTGAATACACTCTCCTTAAGGTAAAAAAAAAACAAATAGGTCTTTGTCATTAAAAAAGTTGACAAAATTCATTAATTTGCTACATCAGTGCCAATCATAATGTGACACATGTCACTTATAATAAAAAAATATTATATTTTTTAAAAATCAAATAAAAATATTATAAGAAAAATAAAACAAACAAAAAAAATCAGAAGTGTTTAATCACTTTTTAAAACCCAGAAAATATTTGTCACAACGCCAAATTATGAAGAACTAATTTTGCATTTACAGAAAAAAAAAAAAAAAAAAAAAAAAAAAAAACTAGAAACGGACAAACATCCCATTAAATTTTCAAACCAAAAATGCGCCTCAAATTACCCCCAAAAGCTACCATCTCCTCTGGCTAAACAGGTGAAAGGCAATCAAAAGTTAGAGGGATTCGTACACGCCTAGCTCAATGCTTCCTTGGTCAAGACCAATCCCTCAAAGGTTGGGACAGACCTAGCAATAGCCTTGGGGGCGAAAGCTTTTCCAAAATTTTAAAATTTAATTTTTTTTTAATAAAATATGCTCTTTAAAATAAATTTTTTTCCCCCCTCATAGTTTTTTCTTTTTCAATTTTGTACCTTGAAACTTCAAATTCTAATTTCGTTCCTACTCAAATGAAATAACAAAAAATCGTAACAGATGAGTGACATTACAAAATTTTTAAATTTTGACATCCAACATTGACAATTTTTAAAATTTAGAAGAGTAATTACAAAAGAGACGAAAAAGTAAAAAGTAAGTGAAATTCTTTTCCTTTTTTTTTTTTTAATTGGACTTCTATTCATTGTGAGTTTCAGTTCGTTAAAATGGGTTAAATATATAACCTAAAATGATAGGCCCAAATATTATTGAGTGAACATTGTGTTATTGGGCTTTGTATAACTTAACTGTGTGGATATAATAAACTGTACAAGGGTTGCCCCCCTCCCCCCCCCCAAAAAAAAAAAGGAAGAAAGAAGACAAGATGAGCAATAAAGCTACCCATAAAATAAAATGTAGGAAAATTTGGTAGCAACCACCTTAAATAGTACACTCTGGCTGGGATCAATGAAATTAAATCACTCACCCTTTTTAAGTAACCATTCAATCCATAGGTTAGATACTCATAAAATTAATAAATGAACAAATGAGAGAACGAAGTACTGTGATCCAACCTTTTGATCTAGGATCTGTAAAATGTTTTTCTGCTGGAAAATACTTTTAACAAATTTATTTTTAGCCTAAAAAATATTTTTTTGACATTTAGTTCGTACAAAAAAATAATGATGGTGGAAAACGGCTGACAACCTCTTACGGCGATTCGACGAACTCCAGCGACTTTCGGTGGTAGTCTAACGATTTAAGAAAAACAAGCTCAAATTTAAAAAATGGTTTACAATTAAAAACTATTTTACAAAAATTAAAGAAAGTGTTTTTTGTCAAACGAAAATGCTTTCAGTTTGACCACAATTTTTAGATTGTACCAAACACAAAAAGATAGAGAAAACATTTTACGTTGAAACAAACGTAGCCTTAGTTTCAAAAGTAATAGTTATACTATCTCTCGTATTAAACTTTTAGAGATGATCCAAAGAGGTCCATCAAGGAGACTTTTTTTTCTTTTTTTCTTGAAATTGTATTCTGATAAATTTGCAGTTCATTCACCCATCCCTCTACTTGAGTCTTTTTTTTTTTGTAAATACTTTACTTGAGTCTTTTTTTTTTTTCTCTAATTTACTTGAGTCTTGAAATGCTCCATCTGGTTGCCAATGAAATAACAGCGAAGCAAACAAAATTGTTTATTTATTATTATTTTAATTTTTGTAAAGTAAGCAAAAAAAATTGTTGATCTTGCAACAACCCCACCTAAGTGTAAGACCCAAAACTTATTCACTATTCCTACATCAACGATGAAGATTGATAATCACATACATACTCAGTAAATAAGTACATAATAAAGCTGAATAAAAAAAAAAAAAAAAAGGTAATTGGTGTTGAATAGGAATTTTCCTTCAAAAGCCTCTTCTCTTTCTCCTGATAAGAAGGAGAAAAACCGCCTACCCTGGGCCTTCACCGGGGAAGGAAGGATTCCTTCCTCCCCTCCCCCCTCCCCTTTTCCTTTCCTTTTCCATCTCTTCCCTCCCCCCTTTCCTCGTTCTCCTTCGGAGGGCCAAAGGCTAATCTGTCTCCTTCGGGAGACTTTTCCCACCCTCCCTTCGGAAAGGCTTTCCCCAGATCCCAGCCCACAGTCCCATTTTTTTCACAAGAAATGGGCCCCCCGACTCCATCTCCCTCCCGCCCCAATTCTCCAGACCCGATCCTCCACCCCTTTTTTGAAGCCTTTGGACCCTAGTTTTTCAAAAAACTAGAAATCTAAACAACTTTCAAAAAGCCTCCACCACCTCCGTCAACCTCACCGAGTTTTCCCTGGGCACCCAACCGCTTTCCCGCCCAACCACCACGTTCCGAGCGTCCGATGAAAGCAACCCGCCGGAAAGCGTGATTTCACCGCAACCTGCGAGTAGAAAATCCAAACTCGCGGGTTATGTCCACAAAACGCGACGCCGTGGCCTGCCCTTTTCCACCCCGCGCCGTGTTGCTCCCCACCCCCTGTTCTCCTGTGAAGATTCCCGTCTTTCCCGACCATCCCCTCTGACCCCGGCGCCGTGGTCCCATCACGCGCCGTTCTCTTGTCGGTTGATCCGCCTATGATTGTTGCCCCTTGTTATCTGCTTTTTTTTATCTTCAATTTTACTGTTTTTCCTAGATTCTTCTGTTTCTTGGAGCCCTTTGGTAATGGTTTATTAAAACAGTGCCTCTTTTCCCCTGCAACCCCCTCATAAGGGGGGTTTGCCTCCTCCACTTTCCTTACCAGTAAAGCACTCCTCAACCCCCTTCAAGGGGTTGATGGTTTTTTGGGGCAAGGCAACCTGGTCCCCTCTGCCTTGGTTTTCGGTTTTCAGTAATCCCGTTTTATGCCGGACCAAACCTTGGCCTTGTCCCAAGGTAGATAGCCCGGGAATATTTTGGTTCCTTTTGGAAATTCAAGAACCCACCCATTTCCCCCTCACTGCTTTCCGATTATTTTGGGCCCAAACTGGTTTTCTTTAATGGGTTTTTTTATGATTTTTGGGGGTGCAACCCCACCCTCTGCTTTAACCGTTAACCCTGCTCCCTGTTTATGGGGTTTGAATGAAACGATGTACCTTACAAAAAAAAAAAAAAAAAGGTCATAATAAAGCTTTCTTCTTAATCATTGATCACGTCATAGACTCATATTAGGACGATTATGTTACAATTTTAATGGTGCAAATTAAATCATGCATAAAAAAGAATTATATGTAATTCAAAATAAAATATTTCATCTATTGAAATTAAATGTCTCTAAACAAAGATAAATTCTACATATTGTTTGAAAACAAAAAACTAAGAGCCAAAAGTGAGAATAACGATTTTTCAATAAAAAAAATATAGAATAAAAATTAAAGCTAATATTGTTTAATTAACATTTAGAATATGAAAAATGTCATACTTTGTCATCTTTAAGTCTCAAAAGCTATTTCTCAAGGAATAATTATTCTTGTAGAAAATAGTTATTTCATTTAAGTCATTTATTATGCATATCAAGTGTCAGTTTTATACTTAAAAAAAGAGACCAAAAAAAATAAAAAGAGTGACTTATAGCAGTGATTTGTAGACTATTATAACAAATTTAAAGTATTCACATTCAGTTCAACAAATATTTAGTTAAATAATTTTTTTTTTTTAATTTTAGTTATCCATTTTTTAAAATATCTATATTCAATTCAGCATTTTAACTATTTACTTTCACTTTTTCATTTAAAATTTTTATTTATTTATCTACTTTCTCTATTCTAAAAAAAAAGAGAGATAATTTTATTGATTTTTTTGTGTTTAAATAATAATAAAAAGTCATTGATATGATATAAAATATAAAAAAATATTATGAATTTTGTTAGAAAAAAAAAAAAAATTATTTTTTAGTAAGTTTTTATTTAATAATAAGTAAAAATAAATGTGTAATATAAAAAGTAAAATATATATATAGTATATAGTATATATATATATATATATATTATTATATATATATTATATATTAAAAGTAATTAAAAAATTTAAAAATGATGTGATTTTTAAAAAAATAAAAATAAAGATAGAGGATTTAGCAAAAAGCCAAAGTCTGTGGCTGCTGCACGTCTACCTATAGCTATAGCGACAGCCATAGATTCGTAGGTTGAAAAGGTTTGTCGCTTACTAAACCACTGCCTCGCCCTTTTGCCACTGGACCAGCAGTCAAAACCCATTGAGTTGCTGTTTTTTGATCATAGCAGTCTATTAGCAGAGGTTTCGGCCACCCCACTATTCTTGAGTCTGATTATTTGATATCATCCACAAACTTGTTTTGCCATAAACTAAAGTTTAATAAGTTAAATTCGAAGTCTTTTTAGAGACAAAAATCACCATCATTTCCTTGCCCATGTAGAATTCAAAAAAAAAAAAAAAAAAAAGAAAAGTCGGCTTATTGCCCAATTAAAATATATATATCCCGGATACAGGAATTATTTATCAAAAATTATTAAAAATTTGAATAATTAATATAAAATAATTTATATAAATTTATTTACTTAAATAAATTTTAAACTGTTAAACTATTTATCTGGACACTAAATTTCATACAAATCAACAAGTGTAGGATCAAAAGGTTAAAAGGGTAGTCCACATGACTGCCTGTCACCATCCAGACCAAAAAAAACTTTTGACCACAACTTTTATTTTATTTTTTATTCTATTAAACTTGGTACTTAATTGGGAAGACGGTCAAATACTTCTAGAAGTTTTTACAAGTTTCCAATTGACCAACTACTAAAATCATATATTTTGCTAATTTATTCGCCCATCCATCATCCCTAGCTAATAGCTATTTAATCACATTTGGTTATGGCCTTCATTGGTTGACCAGTCCACCTTTTAGGAACATTAGCACTGCTGAATAAAAATAACTTGTTTATGTCCCAATTTGAAAGTAATCATTTCAACTAATTGTATCCCAATTAACTCTACAGCAATGATTTACAGTTTGTTTGTAAACTAGAGCTTATCTCCATTCTGAAGTCTAAGCAAGGGTGAAATTATAATTTTTTATTGAGGGGAGGCCAAAGTATAAAGACAATAATAGTATTGAAGCTTATCTTGTTTGTGTATTTTTTTTTTCTCAATTTTTTTTTTTTTTGGTGTTTTTCGATTGTCCCAGTTTTCTTTTTTCAATTTTTTTTTCTTTTTAATTTCCTTTTAATTGTTTCTTAGGAACTAAAAAGTACTATAGTTATTAAATAACAATTATATATGTTGTAGTATGCAATCAATTAACTTGAGACCCAGTATAATTGTTTTGGTTTATTTTAAGTTTTTTTATTTTGGTTGTTTTGGTGTCTTAAGTTACATACGTTGATACCCCTATGATAGAGTATTTCACGTTGCATGTGGAATCATCAATTGACTTAAGACTTGTTTGATTTTCATAAAAAGCTTATTTAAATTAGAAAAATATTTGGGTGTAAAATGTAAAGGCTCATGCTTTTCTGAAAACTATCACAATGTGAATATTTAAAATCGCCATTAATTCAAAATTTATGTCATTTAAAAAAGTATCACTTATGATTGTATACCTTTTTGCCAAATTACTCTTATTATAAAATGGGAAGAAAATGAAAAACTAAATAAAGGAGGGACAAACTTGGAAAGTAATTCCATTTTATTTGAGAATGAAAAAAATCCTATTAAAAAAACAATTTGTATTTTCAAAGATAAAGAAATAAAATGAGGCAAAGGATTTGAACCATGTGTATTAGCTAGATTTTTTAAACCGAAAAAAATCCAAACAAGCAAGAAAAACTTCCCTCATTTGATAGGAGATGGGATGAATGTTTATCATTTCAAGGTAAATATACAAAACATTTATTTAGCCGATGAACCAATAGCCTTGCAGATATTTGGCTGCAGCCTTTAGCGACAAAAATCAGTTGACGGTGACAAAAACAATTCATCACATGTATCATTGATCAAGTTCTGAATGATGAAGACACTTTTTTTTGGACATATATTTTTGGGATAAGAATATGCGGTAATTATTCGTTTGAATTTTGGCAAATAAAATAAGAATAGGGTTGATAATTTTTTATAAGATATACGAATTTGATACGAAATTAGAAGATTAAAATTTAACATAAACGAGTTCGGGTCATAAATAAGTTGACCTGCTTAAAAAACAGATCAATAACAAGTCAATCCGTTTATAAAATTTTATATATATATATTTTTTTTATATAATAAATACAAGTTAAAACGAGTCGTGTTAGGTTAAACAAGTTACATTTAGTCTAAACGAATCAAGCGGGTTGTGTTCAGGTTGAAGGTTTTGACTTATTTTACTAAACATGTTACATTCAGGTTGATCCTTAACGATTTGACGGGTAAAGCAAAGTGACCTAAACCCGACATTTCAACCCAAATTGACAGCCTTTAAAAACTTTATACATGTAACTTATTTATCTAAATAAATTGTTGAACAATCTAAAATTTATTTAAATATATAAATTTTATATCAGACCTCTTATATTATCGGTTTAAATTAAGATTCGAAATGACAATTAATGTAAATCCTGACCAGAAAAGTCTAACCAAAAAAAAAGAAAAAGCTTTGGAAGTTGGAGGAGTTGTAAAGAAGATTGTGACAGGTGTTGCAATATGTAGTGTGACATTACAATGGACCAGTAAATTTGGCACACAGTGAAGGTCTTCAGTCATTACTAGACCAATTAGGAACATGTATAAATTAGTACAAATGTCGTCCCCTTGTCTCGATGGACTACAAAAACTAGGTCCCACTTAATAATTGGAAGTTGAATCCTCCATTATCTCCAAATTTTACAAAAGAAACTGTCTAAGATTGATTATCGGTCATTTTCTCGAATTTGGGTACTTATTTATTTGTAATTTATATTATTAATAATTTAGACAATAAATATAAGAGAATTCTTATAAGGTTTACATATTCAAGCAAATGAAAGGACAACTCAAAAATTTGTTTAGATAGATAGATTCTATAGTAATTCTTTCATATAAAACTTGAATTACTAACAATTCAAACAATAAAATTACTAGGAGTTCTATCAATTTCTCTCAATTTCTCAAATACCATAATAAAAAATACAGAAAAGAAAAGATGCTAAAAGTTGATGCTGGGGACAGTGTTAATTTACCAAGGACCAATACTCTCAGACATACTCAAAAGTTCTTCCAAATAGTCTGCCCCTAAATCCTCAAACACCACCCTATTTTCCAACCTCAAATCTTCCTCTTTTTTCTTCTTACACTTTGACTTCTTCTTTATGGAGTGCCTCCTTTTCAATTCCAAAACCGGCGAGCACCCCTCCTCATAATCATATTTCATCTTGTGAAGCGACTCATGAACTATTTCTGCTGGAAAATTGAGAATAGCCATCGAACCCTTAAGCGCAAATGCAGCTTGATCGTACGCTAAAGCTGCGGCCTCGGCGTTGTCAAAAGTTCCCAGCCATACTCTAACACCATTCCTTGAAGAATCCCGTATCTCTGCCGCATATTTTCCCCAAGGCCGCCGCCGAACCCCTCGATAGGAAACTTTTTCCTTCATGGGCTCCTCTTCGATATCGGCTCTCGAATTCACCTCCTCATGATCTTTGGCATGAATGGAGGATGAGGTTTTGGATGAGTTGTTAGCGGCTAAGACACCATAAAGAAGCATTTCTTGGGAGTCATTTTCATTGAAAGGAAGGGATTGGTTTTCAAAATTGTACATGTAATTGCACGGCAAAGATTCTGGCAAGGGGAATGAAGAAGAAGATGAGGAGGAGAATTCAGAAAATGGGTGCTGAAAGAAGGAAGAATCCATGTGTTTAAGTGAGTGGAAAATGATCATGCAGAAAATAGTAGAAAGGTTGGAGGCTTTAAATAGGCACAATTATAAAGGGAGGGAAATTGACAGGTTTAAATGATGAGGAGGAGCAAAAGATACAAGGTGTGTGATGAGCATGGAAAGATGGCTGAATTACATGAACATTGGAGTGGCACCACAAAATGTCGTAATTTTGTGGGCCCCAGAGAGTGAGAAGATGCACGTGAGTCAAAGGATTTGAGGGCATGGCGGCCAGGTCAGGTGAGAATTCTAGAGTGACAATAGCGTGATGATGATTCCTTCCATTGGAGGGCATATTATTGTCCACTTGCACTCGGCGAACTGTTAAAGTATTGTTTTGTCCTTGTCATCTCCTATTCCGTGGTAACTGTGATAAGACCAGGCCATGTATAAAAATAAAACAAAATAACAATCATAATAATATTATGGCCGCCAAGTCTTGTAATAATATTATAACGAAACAAGATATAAGTACTAAAATGATGTGAAATTTATTTATTTGTAAGAATTAAAACAATTTGACAAGGTATTCTCTTATTTTTCTTTATTTTTTTCAAATAAATCTGATTTCATTTCATTGAACTCAAAAAGATAGAGTATATTGCTTTAACAAAACAATGTGATAGATACAATTTGAAATTTTTTACATCCATACTTGGTTTATAACATGTTTAACAGTTGTTTTGGCTAATTTCATTACATTGTTTAACAAAACAATGCTAAAGATCTTCTGTAAGCTTAAGTCTTTGCTAAATTTTACTGCATGTAAGGCAACTCATGCCTCGGTTGCAACATGCTCTAAAATCGCTAGTGTAGTCAGGCTTTTCGTTGTTAGAACAAAGTCGTCTTGATCCCTCATTATGATTTTCATTCCCAAACGGCCATTGTTATTATTAATTGGAACATCCTAATTTACTTTTTGCAAGCCTGTTGGAGGGGCTTTCCATTTATGATGAGTCGTTTCTCTATTCTCTAGTTGCCCCTCATAATCCTTTGCATTTGCCTTCTTGAATTCCTCCAAAAGACTTCTTTGCTTCCCGCATCACTAGATTAGGATCAATAAATTCTCCCCTATGAACTACTGCATTGCATATGAACTAGATTTTCCTTGATATTAATACAAATAATTGAAATTCTTCAATATTACATTTGCTAGCCATGTCCTCCATAATCTACAAAAAATCAGATTCATTACAAGAGCTTTTCTAGAATCTTTACTTGCAGACTTTCCAAACATCCATAGCTGATGGACAATTCCAAAGAATATGCAATAGACTTTCTGCATCTATTCCACAAATAGGACAAGAGGGTTCCTTACCAATTTCTCGTTTCAACAAGTTCTTTTTAGTCAGTAAAATGTTGTGACATACTCTTCACAGGAACAACTTAGCTGAATTGTACAGATTCAAGCTCCAAATTAAACGATAAATTCAACTGCTTTCAAAAGTTGATCTTTCTCCCCGCAATAAATCATGCCATTTTTTCTCTATATGATAAGCACTGTGCACAGTAAAATCTTCTGTTGCGATACCTCTCCAAAACAATATATCAGGCTAAGTGGTAGCTTAGCTTGCATATAATTATCGCCTCGTCTTCACTAAATATATCCTTTATCAATGCTAAGTTTCACCATTTAATATTTAGGCCCCGTTTGTTTCGACGTAAAATGATTTCCGTCGGAAAATGGTTTCCGGGAAATTGATTTTCGCCGAAAATATTTTCCGGTGTTTGGCGCGCACGGAAAATCGCAAATATTTTTTTTATATTTTCAACCAATCATATTAACCAAAACAAATTATTTTTTATCACAATTTTAAAAAATTAATATAATTGTCCGAAAATGTCTCGGGCGGGTCCGAAAATGTCCCGGGGAAGTCCCGAAAATGTCCCGAGGAGTCCCGGGAGGTCCGGGCGAGTCCCGGGGAGGTCCGAAAATGTCCCGGACGGGTCCCGAAAATGTCCCGAGCGAGTCCCAGGGAGGTCCCGAAATGGTCTCGGGAGGTCCCGAAAATGTCTCGGGCGAGTCCCGAAAATGTCCCTGGCAGGTCCTAAAAATGTCCGCGGGAGGTCCCGAAAATGTATCGGGCAGGTCCCGAAAATGTCCCGGGCGGGTCCCGAAAATGTCCCGGGCGGGTCTCGAAAATGTCCGGGCGGTCTCGGGAGGCTCCGAAAATGTCCCGAGCAGGTCCCGAAAATGTCCCGGTTGGTCCCGGGCACGTCTCGAAAAGTCCCGGGCGAGTCTCGAAAATGTCCACCGGCAGGTCCCGAAAATGTCCCGGGTGGGTCCTGGGCAGGTCCGAAATGTCTCGGCGGTCCAGGGAGGTCCCGAAAATGTCCCGGGTGGGTTCCTGGCAGGTCCCGAAAATGTCCCGGGCAAGTTTCGAAAATGTCCTGGGCGCCGTCCCGAATTTTCCCGGTTGATTCCGGCGGGGTCTGATGGTGTTTTAGCTGTGGTTTACCAATTTGAGAATGTGATACTTAAACTCGGAAAATGGTTTACGGTTTTAAAAAGAGGAAACCATTTTACGGAAATTAAAGAAGATTTTTCGGTCAAACTGAAAATGATTTCCGTTGACTATTATTTTACGTCCCACCAAACACCAAAAAACACGAAAACGTCGAAACAAACGGGCCCTAAATTGATTTGGTATTCTCAGCAATGTGTGCTGGCAAGTTAATTGATAAACTACTGCTAGATCGATATAGCAGTAGTTTGCAGACTGCTGTAACAAACTTTTAACAGCAGCTTTTTAATTGCTTTTTAATACTATTTATTTGTCGACCGCCTCTATCAATAACTTACAGTCGCAGCTTTTGTGGCTGCTGTAACGCTGTTGCGTCTTAGACTCTTAGCTATAGCGACGGCCATAGATTCGTAGGTTGAGAGAAAAACAAAAAGAAAAAGAAAAAAAAAGAAAAAATCGTTGTTAAGGTTTGTCGCTTCTTTAGTGGCCGATTTTTTTGATCATAGCAGAGGTTTGATATCATCCACAAACTTGTGTTTGGCCATAAACTAGAGGTTAATAGTTAAATTCGAAGTCTTTTTAGAGACACAAATCACCTCCATTTCCTTGCCCTTGTAGAATTCCAAAAAAAAAAAAAAAGAAATTCACATTTGTTGCCACAAAAAATATATGAATCTCGAATACAGCAATTAACTATCAGAATTACTAAAAATTTGAACAATTAATATGAACAAATTTATATAAATTTATCTGTTTAAATAAATTTTGAATTATTTTACTATTTATTTATACATGTAAAATTTATATAAACTCTCTCGTATTGGTAATTGTAAGGGTTTGTTTGGGATTACGTTAGAGAGCTTAAAAAGTACTTTTAGTACCTAAAAAGTTGTGTCAAACAAAAAGCTGATCTGTTTGGTAAAAAATTTCAAAAGTACTTCTTTAACTTTTTACTCTAAAAATGGCTTAAACGCATTTTTAAAAAAAGCTTAAAAATAAAACTTTTGTCAAAAAACTCTTTTTAACTTTAAAGCTCTATTTCTCAACACAATTTCAAACAGGTCCTAAAGCAACGAGCGTTGGATCAAAAGGTTAAAAGGGTAGCCCACATGACTGCCTAACACCATCCAGACCAAAAAAACTTTTGACCACAACTTGGTACTTAATTGGGAAGACGTTCAAATACTTCTGGAAATTTTACAAGTTTCCAATTGACCAACTACTAAAATCATATCTTTTGCTAATTTATTCACACCACCCATCATCCCTATCTATTTAATCACATTTGGTTATGGTCTTCATTGGTTGACCAGACCACCTTTTAGGAACAGTAGCACTGCTGAATAAAATAACTTGTTTATGTCCCAATTTGAAAGTAATCATTTCAACTAATTGTATCCCAATTAAACTTGAGCCTATTTCCAGTCTAAAGTCTAAGCACAGCGAAATCAGAAATTTTTATAGACAAGAGGCTAAAGTATGAAGACAATAATAGTACTGAAGCTTATCTTGTTCGTATATTCTTTTTTTTTTTTCTCAATTTTTTTGGTGTTTCTCAATTGTTTGAATTTTATGTTTTCAATTTTTTTTCTTTTTAATTTCTCCTTTTTATTGTTTCTTATGAACTAAAAAGTACTAAAGTTACTAAATAACAATTAAATATATTGTAGTATGCAATCAATTAACTTGAGACTCCGTTTAGTTGTTTTGGTTTATTGTAAGTGTTTTTTTTTTTAATTTTTTTTTTTTAATTTTGGTTGATTTGGTGTCTTAAGTTACATACGTTGATACTCCTATAATTAATATATTTCACGTTTTGGAATCATCAATCGACTTAAGACCTGTTTGATTTCCATAGAAAGCTATTTAAATTAGAAAAATATTTGGGTGTAAAATGTAAAAGCTCATGCTTTTTTGGAAGTACGTCAATATATTTATGGACAATCCCTAAAACTATCACAATGTAAATATATATTTAAAATTATCATTAAATCAAAATTTATATCGTTTTAAAAAAGTAACACTTATGACTGCATACCTTTTACAAAATACTCTTATTATAAAATGGGAAGAAAATGAAAAACTAAATAAAGGAGGAACAAACTTGGAAAGTAATTCCACTTTATTTGAGAGCGAAAAAAATCCTATTAAAAAATAATTTGTATTTTTAAAGATAAAGAAATAAAATGAGGCAAAGGATTTGAACCATGCATATTAGCTAGATTTCCAAAAATGCAAGAAAAACTTCCATCAGTTTTTAATTCAAGACAAACTTAATGTGCACTGTTAGCAATTTGAGGTAGAAAGATCGGATAGAGCTGGAAGTCCGTTTAGCATCCGAAAGTCCTCACAAGTGTGAGGACTTTTGGACAATGAAAAAAAAAAGAAAAAAATTTTGCTCCTAAAACGGACGCTACATGTCCGTCTAAGATGGACTTGTAGCACGA
Organism: Betula pendula; assembly: GCA_900184695.1. Taxonomy (NCBI): domain Eukaryota; kingdom Viridiplantae; phylum Streptophyta; class Magnoliopsida; order Fagales; family Betulaceae; genus Betula; species Betula pendula. The sequence continues at coordinate 515,656 of FXXK01000090.1, read as the reverse complement.
CCCAGGAAGATCGGATAGAGTGATGAGAAAATGTAAAAAGTACTATTCATGGATAATTTAAAGTCAATTTTTTCCCTATTTTTTGCTGTCTCCCTTTTATATATATATATATGTTAGTCTACCGAATTACGATTTTTGCGGACCAACTCTTTGACTAGGCAAAAGGTAAATGAGTGAGGTTATACATTTATTTTTTATTCATTCAATTTTTAAATTTATTATTGAATTTGTGAGATCTATATGATCCAATAATAAATTTAAAAAATTAATAAAATAAGATAAATGAGAGATGAGTAAGAATAGATGTATATCATTTTTCAAAGGTAAATATACAAAATATTTATTTAATTCTTATTGTTCTATTACTGAAACTTGAAATAAACCAAATAGTAGCTAATGAAGCCTTGCAGATATTTGGCTGCAGCCTTTAGCGACAAAAATCGGTTGACAGTGCCAAAAACAATTCATCACATGTATCATTTATAAAGTTCTGAATGATGAAGACACTTTTTTTGGACATATGTTTTTGGGATAAGAATATGCGGTAATTAATTGTTTGAATTTTGGCAAATAATATAAGAGTAGGGTTAGCAATTTTTTATACGACCTATGAACTCGATATAAAATTAAAAAAATTAAAATTTAACATAAACGGATTCAGGTCATAAATAAGTTGACCTGCTTAAAAAACAGGTCAGTAACAAGTTTACCCGTTTATGAAATTTTATATATATTTTTTTATATAATAAATACAAGTTAAAACGGATTATGTTGGGTCGGGCTAAACAAATCATCTTTAGTCTAAACGGATCAAGCGGGTTGTGTTCAGGTCGAAGGTTTTTACTCATTTAGCTAGACCAGTTATTTTTAGGTTGATTCTTAATGATTTGACGAGTCAAACAGGACGACTCAAACTCGTCATTTCAACTCGAATTGCTAGCCCTTAGAAACTTTACATGTGACTTATTTGTGTAAACAAATAGTTGAACAATCCAAGATAAATTTTATATGAGACCTCTTATATTGGCTTTGTTTGTTATACCTTTAGTGTTTTTTTTTTTTTTTTTGTGTTTTGAATAGTAATTAAAATGAATGATGTGATATAAAGTAAGGAAAATATTATAAATTTTTTGTATGAAAAAAATGAAAAAATTTTATTTTTTAGTAAGTTTTTTTATTTAAATAGTAATAAAAAATGAGTTGTGATATAAAAAATAAAAAAATAATTGTTAAAAATAATAATAAAATATTAATAATGTGTAATTTTTTAAAAAAATACATAAATAAAAATTAAACAAACATAGTCATTATCGGTCTAAATTAAGAATCGAAATGACAATTGATGTGAATCTGACCAGAAAAAGTCTAACCAAGAAAAAAGAAAAAGCTTTGGAAGTTGGAGGAGTTGTAAAGAAGAATTGTGACAGGCGTTGCAATATATAGTGTGACATTACAATGGACCAGTAAATTTGGCACACAGTGAAGGTCTTCAGTTATTACTAGACCAATTAGGAACGTATATAAATAAGTACAAATGTTGTCCCCCTTGTCTCGATGGACACAAAAATCTAGGTCCCACCGTCCCACTTAATATTTGGAAGTTGAACCTCCATAATCTCCAAATTTTACAAAAGAAACTGTCATTGATTATCGGTAATTTTCTCGATTTGGATAGGTATTTATAAGAATATACCGAAAAGAAATAAGTGGGTGGTTATTAACCGCTTATATACTAAATAATTGAATTACCGAATAACCGTACAAACCGAAAAATCGAAAATAACCGCAACCGGATAACCGACTAGGCCGATTGCAATTATTAATTTTAGAAAAAACGGTTATTAACCGTGTAACCGGATAACCGTTTTATATAATATATAATATATAGTACTATATTATATATATAATATTTAAATTTTAATTAGACAAGTTCATATACATTTTTTTTTTTCTCTCATTTCTGTTTTTTTTATCTTTTTTTTTTTTTTTTCTCTCTATTCTCAAGAAGAGCTCCCTGCTGCAGGGAGAATGAAGCAACTTGGAGCAAGGAGCATGTTGAAAGAGAGAGAGAGAGAGGAGAAGAAAAAAAAGAAAAGAGAGAAGAAAGAAAAAAAAAATGAACTTGTCTCACATTGAATATGAACAAACTTTTTTCACTTCCATACTTCAAAAATAAATTTTTGATGAGAAGTTATTAAAAAATATATATTTTTTGTGATCCATAACATTAAAACCTGTTACCGGTTTAAAAACTAGTTTATAACTGGTATTGAAACCAGTTATTAGAAATCACAACTGGGGTCCGGTTGCGGTTGCAATTGCTTGAAATCAAATAACCGAGGATCCCGGTTGCGGTTGTGATTATTACCCAATAATCACAACCAGTTGTACACCCCTAGTTATTTGTAGTTTATATTGCTAATAATTTAGACAATAAATATAAGAGAATTCTTACAAGGTTTACATGTTCAAGTAAATGGAGGGACAATCCAAAATTTGTTTAGATAGATGGACTCTATAGTAATTCTTTCATATGATGCCTGAATTGCTAGTAATCCAAACAATAAAATTGTAAAAAGTTTTATCAATTTTTCCCAACTTCTCAAATACCAGAATGAAAAATATAGGAAAGAAAAGATGCTAAAAGTTGATGCTGGGGACAGTGTTGATTCACCAAGGACCAGTACTCTCAGATATACTCAAAAGTTCCTCCAAATAGTCTGCCCCTAAATCCTCGAACACCACCCTATTTTCCAACCTCAAATCTTCCTCTTTCTTCTTCTTACACTTTGACTTCCTCTTCATGGAGTGCCTCCTTTTCAATTCCAAAACCGGCGAGCACCCCTCCTCATAACCATATTTCATCTTATGAAGTGACTCATGAACTATCTCCGCCGGGAAATTGAGAATAGCAGTCGAACCCTTAAGCGCAAATGCAGCTTGATCGTACGCTAAAGCTGCGGCTTTGGCATTGTCAAAAGTTCCCAGCCATACTCTAACACTATTCCTTGAAGAATCTCGTATCTGTGCTGCATATTTTCCCCAAGGCCGCCGTCGAACCCCTCGATAGGAAACTTCTTCCTTCACATGCTCCTCTTTCATATTGGCTCTTGAATTCACCTCCTCGTGATCTTTGGCATGAATTTCAAATGTGGTTTCGGATGAGTCGTTAGCGGCTAAGACACCATAAAGAAGCATTTCTTGGGAGTCATTTTCATTGAAAGGAAGGGATTGGTTTTCAAAATTATACATGTAATTGCAAGACAAAGATTCTGGCAAGGGGAATGAAGAAGAAGATGAGGAGGAGAATTCAGAAAATGGAGGCTGAAAGAAGGAAGAATCCAAGTGTTTAAGTGAGTGGAAATTGATCATGCAGAAAATATTAGAAAGGTTGGGGGCTTTAAATAGGCACAATTATAAAAGGGAGGGAAATTGACAGGTTTAAATAATGAGGAGAAGCAAAAGATACGAAGTGTGTGATAGGGGATGGAAAGAGGGCTGAATTACATGAACAGTGGAGTGGCACCACAAAATGTCGTAATTTTGTGGGCCCTAGAGAGTGAGTAGATGCACGTGAGTCAAAGGATTTGAGGGCACGGCGGCCAGGTCAGGTGAGAATTCTAGAGTGACATCAGCGTGATGATGATTCCTTCCACTCGGCAAGCTCTTAACCGCTCTTAACCTGTTTTGGCCTTGTCATCTCCTATTCCGTGGTAACTGTGATAAGACTAGGCATTGTATAAAAACAAAAGGAATGTTAGGCATAGAAAAGTTTTTGAACAAATTTTTTTTATAGAATAGAGTGATTCTAAATGATTGGATAAAAAATAAATTTAAATTTTTTATAAAATGAGGTGGTATTAACCTGTTTTGTCCTTGTCATCTCATTTTATAGGAGGTTTTTGTATAAAAAATTTTATATACCTATTATTTCTCAAAAATAAAATAAAAAATATTAGGAGTACCAAATTTTTTACTATAAGATAGGTATTAAAATAACGTAGAGTTTATTATTGGTAGAAATCAAAACAATTAAAAAGAAGAAATACTATTGATATCATTAAATAAGCTTCACATCATTTTGAATCTTTGATTCCATTTCTTGATAAAAGTTTTGATACTACCACCATTTCTCAAATAAAAGTGGCATTTTTTCTTGACATTTACAAAAGGCACACAAATATGTAATTTATTGGTGTAATTTAACTGCCAGAAGCTTCTAAATATGACAGCATTTTATAAACGCCAATATGTTACATAACCTTTATATTAGGCATAACTGTTAAATTTAGTTAGTTTTAACATTTTTTTGAACTTCAACCGACACTTCAAAATATAAGTTTTACTAAAATTTGTTAAAGTAAATTTTCATGTATTAAAATTTATTGTGGCACCTTTTAGGCTTCTTTTTTTTTAATATATATATCATCATTTTTTCTCTATCCTTCTCCTTCGCCGAAGCCTTGACTAAAGCCTTGAACGCACCAAGCCATGGGCCACGCACCCACTGCTACTGTGCCCACCCACCACACACACCGTCGCCGAAGTCGCATCTCGACCACCAAACCCACTTTGCCGCCGCACCTTCCACCACCAAACCATAATCATCGTGAACATGAAAATGGAGCTCAAGAGAGATGAAGGCTTGGTTTTATAGCCCATATCTCCAACCCATCATGCCAAACACCACCAAAACCTCAAATTTTAATTTTTTATTGCTGATTTGTTAGTCTTGTGCCAAGAGAGAGAGGGAGAGGAGAGAGAGACGAGAAAGGGGGAACAGTTGTGGTATGTGGATGATGATGCTGAAGACGATGAGGAGGAGCACATGATAGCTAGCCTCTAGATTTGTCTGTCATCAACACCCAATGCTTCTGTTATTCCATGAGAGCCAAAGGCTGATTTTTGGTTTGGCATGCCTTTTCTCGCCAAAGCTGCAATAAATTTGGAGAGAGAAAAAGAAAAGAAAATAATAAAAAATTATTAAAATTAATATTTTAAAAAAATAGTAGGTAGAATATAAAATAATTGTTAAAGCGTGTATAATAAAATGAGAAGTTAAAATAAAAATTTATATTTTTTTAATAATCATTTTAGCAACTTTGGCTGAAAATGCTCTAAATGTATAGGCGTTTTGTAAGCGCCGCAGATAAAATGGTAAATATATCGGGCTAGTTGTACATTTTTTGGCGTTCTATACATGTACGCAAATGTAAAACTGTCGGCGTTTTATTGAAAACGTCGGCAATTTTTGTATTTTATTAAAAATAATTTTTGTCTACATTCAGTGTTGCTCTATATACATCCAAAATCCAATCATTCGTTTATTCATTCAGCAAAACACTGTTATACAAGCAAATAAAAGGGCTCGAATTACCTTCATATTGTCAATATATGCTACATAATGTGCTGGAAATTAACATAACCTTGCAGAAAATGTTATATGTGACAACAAACAATTGTCTACAAAAACTCAATTAGAAAAAAAAAATTATCTACAAAAGCTTGATGTTTAATTACTTGTTCAGATGAGGGACCTTGTGACAACTGCTTTTCATGAAGAGTTGCAATTGCTTCGCTATCTGAAGGTTTATTTTATTTTATTTATTTTTAATTGATTAAGAAAAAGAGTTACAAAATAGAATTTTTTTATTCTTGATCTGAAAGGAAAAAATAGTGGGAGATCCAAAGAAAAAATAAAACACTGAAAATGGGATGAGATCCCCAAAAATAAACCCAAAACGAAAACCAGAGTGCAGAATTACAAACAAACAGTAAAAAATGAAACATACAAGTGTCTCGGCCTTCTCAATTTGGTTGCATATAACGGTAACAAAAGCAAAAGGGGCATAGATTAAGACGAATTTATCTGAACCACCGCTTGAAAATAGCAACCCTAAAGAGACTGAAGCGGTAGAAGCACTGTTAGAGTCCGATTTAGGGACTGTAGCAAAGAGAGGCATCATAAATTCAGTTACAAACATCTCCACTAAACTAATAAACCATTGCAACATAGGGAGACAGCAACCCAAACAACACAAAAACAACAAAATACAACACAAGCTACAAAAAAAACAAAATTACAACAGGAAAATAAGAAAAAACTCCAAAACAGTAGCAACATCGGAGGAAGAAGGCGGGGATGATGAGACCGGAGAAGAGCGGGGAGGCCTAGGAGTACGGTGGAGGGGGCGTGAAAGGGCGGAGCTGACAGAGCTTCATAGATCCGGCCATGAAAAAACCAAATCCATCAAACTCTACAAATCCGAAAAACAACCGGAAAAGGAAGGCGGAAGATGGAAGATGGCCTACACAGTGGCGCGATCTGGATTAGAGGCGGCAGCGGCTGAGCTGCAAAGGAGGTGATTAGAGGAACAAAAAAAAAATACTACGGAACGTAAGAAAACAAAGAAAAAAGAGAAGAGGGGGGAGGAGGGATGGGAAGAAAACCATCCCTCATCCCTTGAGAGACCACCGGAAAAAGCTTAAAATCCTCACAAGGAGGTGGAGAACTTTACTCTTTTAGAGAGAAGGAGGAGTGTCTCTCTCTAGAAGAGAGACAGTTTTGTGGATGACAAATATGTAGGTCTATTTTATTCATTGAATAAGAAAATGACAAATATCCAGCAAAACAAACTTGAGGCCATTGATCCCTTTGATAAATTGGACAACAACTTTAATAGGACATTAATAACTGAATTTCAAAGTATAGAGCTTTGAATTTAATATTATTTTCTGTATTAAATTGTAGATTATCAAATGCATAAGCTCGAGTTGGAGGACAAATGGAAGCACTAATTTTAATGTTGTCAAATTTATGTTTTGAGACATTTCACATAATTTTATGTTTTGAGGACAATCCAGTTGTTCTTATTAATTGTATCTGTTTTAAATGACTTTTTATGAAATTGTTTGTTATTGGGATCTACTGGTTATATTTATGTTAAACATGAATTTTTTTTTTTGGTTGTGAAGTACTGTATTTGGATTAGTAGATGAAACTTGATGGAGCAGATAAAATATGAAATATTAATATTAATATTAAATATTTAGGTCGGTTTTAGATAAACCATATGAAATTACTTCACAACGGTTTCATTAAAACCGATTAGAATTTCGGACGGTTTGAACCAAACATATGCCAACTCGAATTCTAGACCAATATATCATGGCTTTTTGCAACCGATTACAAATAACAGACCAAAACACATTATGGTCGATTTTACACAGAATTGGAGTCGGTTTTCAACTGATTCCAAAGGCTTGTGTTTTTAGTAGTGATTTGCTTAATACATGTCCAAATGGTCATATACAATTGTCCAAATAGTCCGGGACAGAGGGAGGGGGGGCTTGTAAGGGCCCTGGCCCCTTCCCAAAAAAAAAATCTAAACTTAATTATAAGTTAATTTTATTTTTTTTACTTTTTGGCTTATACCCAAATTTTTTTTTTTTTGCCCTATTTTAATTTTTTTTTGGTTTTGGCCTATACTCATTTTATTTCTTGGCTCCGTCCCTGCAAATAGTAATAAGAAAACTCCATTACAGCAGCCATATGTCCAAAAGTAGCCAAAAAAAAAAAAAAAAAAAACTGCCGTCATCAATTTGCTCAATACATCTCACACTGACCCATCATTCTCATTGTCATCATGATTGTTAACGACAATTGAACTTTAAAAATAAAGAAAATATTTAACAAAAAAGGGAAGAAAAAGATATTAAATCGTGCATCAAGAATCAATTAATTATAGCCACAGGAGAAAGCAAAAAAAAAAAAAAAAAAAAAAAAATCAAGATAAACGGATCACTTGAGTTGAATGGATATTTTTTTACTTAAAAATAACTTTTTGATCCAACACTCGTTGCTTTGTCTTTATCTCAAGTGAACCGTTTATCTTGATTTTTTTGAATAAACAAAAAAAGAAAAAGAAAAAGTGAACCGTTTATCTTATTACTTTATTCTCATTCATGCATGGGGAGATAGACGATTTATCTCCCTGCATAAAGAAGAGAAAGAAAGGTTAGTTCACTTCAAAAAAAAAAAAAAGACAGAAAGAAAGAGAAAGTTAGTTAATTAAATCGTCATCTTGGCGCAGCCGGTACGGCTCTGTGGGCCTGTGGCCCATCCACTTTTGACTTTGCCTACAAAATCTTGAACCATAAACATGCGATTGGCGTAATCCAAAAGAACACGTGGTCATTAAATTAAATTATAGACCATGTCTTTGCTTTGTCTCAATCACTAAGCTACTAGCTAGCTCAGCTCAATTTTTTTTTTTAATATTATTATTCTCCTTAAAAAAAGGAAAAAAAGAAAAAAAAGAAAAGAAACGAAGAATTAGGAAAAGGAAGCAAGCATAAAAGAAACAAATTGGATTAAAATAGAATGGGCCCATTCTTGTTTTGACTCAGAAATGTGCATTGAACCTGTATATATATCACTCCTACAAGTTGCATCTTTTCTCTGCAATATATTGGAGTCTCAACTCCACATTTTAAACATTGTTTTAAACGGTTTGAACAATTTATTTGGTTAGAATGGCTTCTTGCTTTTTTTATTTTGTTTTTGTTTTTTTTTTTTTTTTTGTATATTTGCAATTTGATGGTTAGGCAGATGGTTCTAGAAATGGCTTTTTCTTGCTTTTTTATTTTGTTTTTTGTTTTTGTTTTTTTAAAACAAGACCAAACAGAGGAACAAATTGTCATGTGTTTCAATTTTGGTACATTTCCAAAACACAGAATGCGGAAAACTTGCTCAATTTTACTCTTTTGGTTGAGGCACACAATAAACTCTTCGTTGCTTGTCAAATAATGCTTCATAGCTGGAGAAATAACCTTTTTTTTTTTTGAGGGGGGAGGGAAGGGAAATCTTTTCCGTTTAATTTGAAATAGAGAAATTATTTTATGGTCGAAAATTTATTTATTATTTTTAATAGTATATATGATGTCACGTGGTGAATATGTTCTATGTTATTTCAATTTTTTTAAAAAAATTTAAATGATGTGGTATCATATACATTATTAAATACAACAAAATAAAATTTTCACCATAAAACAGCTCATTTCCATTTCACTTAAAATAGAGAGGATCCTTGTTGTTGCAGAAGGTGGCCGGGGGTCTCTTGGAGAAAAGCCATAAATTGCTAATTAGAGTGCAATTTCGTAGGCAAAAAGTCTGATTTTAAACCAAATCACAGAAAGTCTATTGTTTGAGATTGTGTTTTTTAAAAAATTGAAGTTTAAAAACGTAGAAAAATTGCAATTTCAAATCGCAGGCATGAGAGTGTTTTTTAAAAAATGCACTATTTTAAAAGCTAAACTGCGATTTTACCGAAAGCTTAATTGCATTTTTTAAAATTGCATTTTCACATTGCATGTTTTAAGTTCGCTAATTTTTCAATCGCACTTTTTAAAATTATAGATCTACAGAGAGAATGATTTTTTATTGAAAGCCAATAAATGACTAGTTTTATGGTAAGAGTTATACTAATATTTAAACACGAAGTCTAGGATTCATATATGAACATAATTTCCTCCAATCAATTTGGAAGAAACTTTATTCAACCCACTCTAATGAATGACAGGTATCCTCTAATATGTTTGAATTCTTCAAAACCGATTTAAAGAAAATTTATGTCCTTCACATATTGTGTTCTCGGATCCAAATGAAGCTTGTCAATGGATAAGTCATCACAGACCAAAAAAAAAAGAAAGAAAGAAAAAGAAAACGAAGTACAAGTAAAATTTTGCCGAAGACAAACTTGATAAATTTTTATTTTTTGAACTGAATTACTATTCATTCAGCCCAAACTGATGTGTATCACGGCTCCTTGACTCCCTTTAATCCATTTGACCGAATGATTATCCTGAATTTGGATCCCATCTAAGAGAGAGAGGGTAAATCATTGGGGATAGAGTTGGGATAAATTATCACATTCCGTAAACAAGTTATTTTATTAAGAAGTGCTAAATGTTCAGAAAAGGTGGTCTGGTCAACCAATGAAGACCATAGCTAGGGATGGTGGGCGGGTGAATAAATTAGCAAAAGACGATTCATATATATATATATAATCAATTAATTTATTTCAAACTAATATTAGATTTTTTTGATACAATATTTATTAATCTAAAATAAGTTTAGATCAGTCGAATTATTCAATTTGTTAATACATTTTCTGATAAAATTATAAAAAATTCCAACTTCAACGGTTCTTAAGATCTCTTATTTTCTGATAAAATTATAAAAAATTCCAACTTCAACGGTTCTTAAGATCTCTTAACTATATTATTGATTTTTATCAAAATCTTTGAAAAAATGCAAGCCTATATATATATATATATATTTTTTTTTTTCTTAAGATAAAAGACTATTCATATTTAGTAGTTGGTCAATTGGCCAATTGGGAACTTGTAAAACTTCCACAAGAATTTGAACGTCTTCCCAATTAAGTACAAATTTTAGTAAAAATTGTGGTCAAAAGTTTTTTTTTTTGGTCTGGATGATGTCAGGCAGTCAAGTGGGCTACACTTCTAACTTTTGATCCAACACTCGTGTTGCTTTTCTCACTATACACCAGGCTTCATATATTTTATGTGGTTTCATATTAATGTGATTTTTTTTTTTTTTGAGTTCTACAGGGACAGGGTCAAGGAAATGTAGGTGCTTTGTTTGTGGATGATATCAAACTATAAGAAATAGGGGGTTTTTTAGTGGTCGCCAAAAACTCTGCCACGATCCAAAAAAAATCAGCCGGTCCAAGTGCGCCACTAACGACTAACCTTAGCATTTAGCAATTTTTTTTTTTTTTTTTTAAAAAGAAAAATTAAAATTCAACCTACGAATCCTTGGCTTTGGCTATAGGTACGTTTTTGTTATAGAGGCTGTCGACAAATAAATAGTGTTAATAACTTATAGCGGCAATTGAAAAGCTGCTGTTATAAGTTGGTTTTAGCAGTCTGCAAACCACTGCTATAAGCCACAAATGACAAATTCCACCTGAACCACTAATATAAACTTTGCTTGGTAAATGGTAATAGTGTAAAAGTAGTTGCAATTATTCATTTTTAACCCCAATCGTAACCATTTTAGATGTTTATCATTTTTAAGTAATTGCAAGTCTTGCTATTACTAGTTAGCGGCTAACTACAACCGTTAGTTATGTGGTTATTGAAGATCGGTTATTAACTGTTAACTACTTTTTAAGTAATAGGCTTTTTGGGCCTTTTTTAGTGTTTTAAACATCTTTTTAAGACCTATTTTAGACTATAATTCTAGAGATCCTAATTGTTCACTCAAAATGAATGGCCTAATGGGTGGCTGGACCACCACTTAAAGTGGTTAGTCACCCCCTTGAGGAGTGGCCGCCCACAAACAAGAGATTTTTGGACTTTATCGAGACAAACAAAAAAATGTTACACAAGCCTTCTAATCTGGATAGGGATGTTGGTTTCATTAGCAAGTTCTAGATGTATGAGATTAGAAAAAAAAAAAAAAGTTCTAGATGTATGAGCTTGACTATTTAGGAGGTAGAAGATATAGGTTAGTACAAAAAAGATTTGTACGTATCTATGTTTCATATTCTAAATCTTTCATCATAATTTTCTTTATTAAACTTTATTTATGCATACATAAATAAAGCCTGATTTCCACCACAATACATATGCTTGTATTTTTAGGAAATAAGTAGAAGAACAAACTCCAACTTACCGTCCTCATTAAAGTCTTCTCTAAATATTTTTCAAGGCTGGGCCATACATACAGAATTCTTGGTATTTTATGGATTTTCTCAAATCTTATTAATCATTATTTTCAAATTAAATGATTTGGATTTTAACATAAAAACATTTGTTCTCACTTCTCACTACCAAATGAATATTTATTGATTGTCAAAAAAAAAAAAAAAAACTGAATATTTATTGTCTCAGAATTTGTCATAATTTTCATATTTTAGAAATAATATAAATGCTGATATACCAAAATCACGGAAAAGGATCCTCTACATTTCAAATAAAATAGAGAAGAATCGGCCTCTTGCTTTTGGAGAGCCCCTCAAAAAGCAAACGACCGGCTCCTTTCTATCCGTTTCCCAAAATCACAACCATTTAATTTGAAATTTTGAAGATGGATGTCTTAGTACATACTCTCTTGATCGAGTAACTTAAAAAGCAATAAAATTCGTTCCTCAATTTCTATCTATAAATACCACTAGACACAAAAACTCACACCACACCACTTGTCAAACAAAAGCATATATACCTCATTGCTTATACTTCTATCATATAGATAAAAAAGAAGGGGCAAAAAAAAAAAAAAACCATGAAAAATAGTTACTTCAAATATATATTATATGTTTTTCAAACATTTAGCATAGCATTCCAAGTATTTTTAACCGTAGATGAAATTGTCAGGTTAAGTCATGCGACGTTGGTTGTAAAAAAAGATTTGACCCATAATCGTATGCAATAGGATCTTTTCCAGTTCAAAGGAACTGGAGAGGAGCCGGTCCCTTAAAAGTGGAAGGCAAAATTGTCCACTGAAAAGAAAATTATAATTTTATCCTCTAAAATGTATGGACCAACTCTCCTCCCGTTCCTTTGAACCGAAGAGGATCTTATTCCCAATCATATGAGTTGTGCTTTTTTCTAGCAAAAACCAAATGACACGTGGGTAGATGGGATTGGCTGCAATTCAGACCCGTCCGGACAGCTTGAGACCTGACAGGCTGACACCATCAAGTTCCTCTGTTTATTGACTGTCCAAATTAACAATAATAATTCTTACCCAAAAAAAAATAATAAATTAACAATAATTCAGATAAGCAATTACAAAGAATTCAGGTCCAATAACATTTTATCTCAACATTTATAGTCACTGTTGCAATAATATTATTCGGACCGTGATCTTTTCAAAGTATATCCAAGTTAAGTATAATTGCCATTCTCAGCATTTTAAATCCCATTAAAAATACCGCAATTTATTCCTTAACAATTCTCATAAGCAACTTCTCAACTTGGGGTGCGTTTGACTTAACAATTTCATAGATAAAAAATTTAATTTTTTAAATAAGTACTTTTTAAAAAAGGCACAATTTTAAATGTTAAACTATAATTTTAAAGGTAGAACTACAAATTTATCAAACGTTTAACTGCGTTTTTAAAAATAATGTTTTAAAGTCGCAAACTCAAAGGATCTGATCTCCATGGCATCGCCTGGCAATTACATCCCATCTGTAAAATATGAGCAATTACATCCCATTAAAAATACTCAGAATTCCGGATTTCTTTTTGAGGCACAATATGAGCAAAGCTCTTCGACTTCAGTCATCCCATCTCAACAAGGACATGGAGATCACAATCCTAGGTGCCCTATCAGATCAACACTGCCAGCTCTGAAGATTGTTTATTATAAAGAACTAGTTAAATTTAAAGGATAATTTATACAAAATAAATAAATAAATAAATAAAGGATAATGTATAAAAGTTTTACCTTTTAACTTTTATTATTATTTAGTTTTAAAACTAAAGAGTCACGCATCAATTATTTGATTACACTCTCCAATTAAGTCGAAATAAAACAAATGAATTCACTTATTTAAAGTATGCTTGGTTTAATAAAAGATGCAAAATAAGATCGTTGATAATATTATTATTTGTTAACAATTTTACTTTGCCAAACTAAAATGTTACTTTTAGTAGATTTTTGATTGTGCATTAAATTATCTGAGACCCAAAATTAAAATGTACTTATATATCTTATTAGACTAAATCTCAAAATATAAAAAAGTCAATAATTTTGAGACAATGGAACAAACCAAAATACAATGATCATGTTATGTTAAAAGTTACACGGTTAAAATATAAATAATTATAAATTAATCCAGTTGGGTACTCAAAATTCTTCGAAATTAGAAAAACTCCGGTCTTGATCCATCTCATTCTTTTTTCTTTTTTCTCTGTTTTTTTCCATGTCTTTTTGTGCTCATTTAAGTCTTCCGAGTTTGTTGAAAACAAAAAGCTGTTAGCACTCAGAATATCTTCCGTACAAACATTTGAGACATTTTATTTACAATTCTACCCCTAATTTTTACTTAAGAGCATAGTACGGGCCTTTCTTTGCTTTCTTTCCGCTGCACCCATATCTTCTTTCTTTTCCACTCCACCCATATCTTCAACACATGCAATATGCAGTTTCTCTTGTGACAGACTTTACAGCTATACTTTTTTTTGCCAAGAATACTAAAAGTGAGACATAAGTGTATCAGTGAAATTTTGAACTTCGAAATAGATTTTCAAAGCAATCATACTGACCCCCAAGCAAGCAAAATAACAAGTGTTTGAGAATTTGGGACGACATGGAACCTCAACAAGGCAGAGCCCTTTAGACACACCCCTAGAGAGTAAACCCTAAATACACGACCGATAATCCAGGCAAAGAACTCCTAATTCAAAACCCTAACATGTTAATTAAAGTGCTTTTACAGATGATATCAATAAAGAAAACAAAGCATCAAGCCATCTTGTAAATCTGGAGAGATTTTTATTGAAAGAAAAGAAAATCATCCCAAATAATGAATCAAGTATTAGTCAACAGTTTTCCAAATGTAGTAAAGTTTTGCCACACTTGAAACACTGAAATTTTACATAACAATTCAAATGCTGAGCAGCCATGAACGTCCGTGGTCCCAAACTTGAGGCCATCCACACCACCTCACACCTAACACATGTTAACTTAGCAGACTTGCTTTCAGTAATAATTACCAGTGACAGTCACTTTTAGTAATAATTACAACTGGCAGTCATTTTGACCGGTTATTATCAAATATTAATCTGGAAATGCTAACATGAAATGTTATTGGTTGCAAAATTTTATTTTCTTTTAAAAAAAAACTTGGGGAAAGTTTCAGTCAAATTAAGGTTGGAACATTAAAATTTTTGGAAAACTAGTTGGGAATAATAAAAGGTTCATATGTTTTATAAAAATTAACTTGGCATATGAAATCATTTCACCTTGATCTCCAAACTATCAAATGATCACATGGAGCAGAATTCCAGTTATGCTAACAACAATAATAAAAATAACAATAATGACAACAGTGATGATGAGGATGATTACGAAGATGATTATGATAAAATAAATAGATAATAGGTTGTTCCTCTTATGGTTAATATTCTATTATCTAACAATTCTTATAATTAAAATTTTTTAAGGAATCAACTTTGTTCTGCATTGTATAATTAAAATTATTCTGATACTTGATAAATGTTTTAAAAATTTCATTAAGCCTGCAAGTTATAAAAACAGAACTTTACTTAGTTTCCAATACAATGTTGATTAATAAACGTATTTACACTTATTTTAAAACCTATGTGAAAATGATCTTTGTGTCTGCAAAAGCAGATTTCCTAAAATGGAATTCAGTTCACATGCTTAGAACTATAAACTATGTTTCCCCTGTAACTTTCTGAGACACCCCCAAAACCTTACATTCACAAATTTCCCCTACCTCAAAATCCTCTACCTGCCCCAACGCAAGCACAAAGAAGAGATCAACCCCTTCACTGAAAGAGAATGCATCAGGTATTCATCACTTATTTCAGTTGCTTTCTGTTTTACTGTTTCAAATAAAAATGTGTATCATTGATTGTGTGCTTAGTTCTTTTCATGTTTAATAAGTAAACAATAAGTGACACCAATCTTTGCCACTAGAAGAGATGGAGGGTAAGAATTTCAAAGCCTAGGTGAAGACCTTTGAAGCTTTTCTGGAAGAAGGTGAATTTTGTTTTTGTTTGGAGGGCTTATGGAGAGGGGCAGAGGACTAATGTGTTCGGTGGTGTATGGTTTGGATGGAGTGAAGAGGCTGCTTGTGACAAAGGAGGATAATTTTGGAGCTAACATTTGATCAGA
Source organism: Betula pendula (assembly GCA_900184695.1). Taxonomy (NCBI): domain Eukaryota; kingdom Viridiplantae; phylum Streptophyta; class Magnoliopsida; order Fagales; family Betulaceae; genus Betula; species Betula pendula. Next base: position 499,755 of record FXXK01000090.1, on the reverse strand, counting down.
ACAGCCAGAGAATACAATAGGGCGTTCTTGGCTCAAAGATGTTTCAATGACTGAGGAAGATACCTTTTTGTGGCAGAGTATGGAGGGGGAAGGTGATGGGGATTTATCATTATTCCTGAGGGAAAGAATTTTACAGGGTGGGTAGGTTTTGGCTAGGCGATCACAGATCTTATCCAAATTAGGAATTCTGGATATAGAGGAAGCCTACAATCATATAAATTGGAATTTCTTAGTATATATATGTAGGGTAGATTCAGCCTTGTCGAGCATTTTCAGAGCTAGATCCAGTTTTGTACTTCAACTTCTAGAGTTTTAGTGTTAGAGAATGGTAATCCAGCTGGTTCCTTCAATAGCTCTAGAGGTTTAAGACATGCTGTCATCACTTCTCACTTTAGATATGGAGATCCTGAGTAGAATTATTGCTAGAGTAGTTTAGGGTGGGGAACTTGTAGGTTTTGAGGTTGGAGGAGATAATTGGAGGCTTATGGAAAAGTAACATCTTTTATACGTTAATGATACTATACTCTTCCGTGAGACAGACAAGGAGTTATTAGATTGATTTCCTTGTGTTCTAGAGCTGCTTTTGCTGACTTGACATCCCGTAAAATCCATATTCTTTACCTGGCCCCTATCTCCATAACATGATGCAACTTTTACTCTGTTTCCTAATCAGTAAACAGAGGTTCTACTTTGATTTCTTTACAGAGGTCCTTTGAACCATGAACACCTCAGTGATATGTGTATATGGGTGAGTGTGTGTGTGTGTCCATTTTTCATTTTATTTCTTTCTCTAGATCTTAATAATTGAAGATCCATTGAAACTTGAGTTATTATTTTGTAATATCACTACTTCTATATATAATCCCAACAGTTCTAGTCCACCAATTAAGTTTGCTTGTATTGTCTGTGTATATGATTGTTGTTCTTATCATGCTACACAGGAATCAACTCAGTCAATGGCAAAGAAGCTAACAAGCTCTAAGAAGGAATTAATGATTGCTCTCAGTATCTTACTTGCAATTACCTGGACAGCCCATTGTGACCAAATGTCAGACTTTGATCTGGTTGTGGCACAAGACGGATCGGGGGATTTCACCACAATAACCGATGCCATCATTGCTGCTCCCAACTTCAGCTTCCGTCGATACAGCATAAAGATTAGAGCAGGAACCTATAAAGAGAACATCATTATTGGTGAAGAGAAGCAAAACTTGACATTAATCGGTGATGGAATGGATAGCACAATAATTACGTGGAGAAAGAGCTATAGTGAAGAAAACTCAACATATGGTACAGCAACAGTAGGTGAGTTTGTCATCCAAAACTGAATCTACTCCCAAGTAACATAGCATACATAAAAGAGAAAACTGAAAGCAAAAATCTCAAAATCAAGGACAATAGAAATCATATGGCACAAGATAAATTAGTATAGATCCCTTGTGTACACACCACAGGCCACACATTTGCATGAGAATATCAAATTTAGAGAATCATGATAAAAGATGCTCATTCATCAAATTTAAGGTAAAAAACCAACAATTAATTTTCATGCCTGAACTTTTTTATCAGTTTACTAACAAAGATTCTATTTTATTACTAGGGATATATGCTGATGGCTTTGTTGCTAAATTTCTAAGTTTTGAAAACACGGCTGGAGCAGAAAATATGCAGGCAGTAGCATTACTAAGTGCATCCAGCTACTCAGCCTATTACAGATGCAGGTTCATTGGATTTCAAGACACCCTTTACGCCAAAAAACACATCCAATTTTTCAGAGAGTGTGAAATCTACGGAACTGTAGATTTTATTTTTGGAGATGCGAAAGTAATATTTCAGAACTGTAAAATCTTTGCCCGCAAGCCTCTGCTTGGGCAGTCAAACACCATAACAGCTGAAGGAAGAGAAAACGCTACTGGCATCGGTGGGTTTGTAATTCACAATTGCACGTTAACTGCAACGCCTGATCTCCTTGCATCAGAATATCGAGTCAAAACATACCTGGGTCGGCCATGGAAAGACTACTCAAGGACGGTAATCATGGAAAGCTTCCTTGATGTTCTTATTGATGTACAAGGCTGGTTGGAATGGGAAGGCAAACCAACACGATCAAACACCTTGTATTATGCGGAGTACAACAATCGAGGGCCTGGTGCAAACACATATGATAGAGTAAATTGGACAGGTTACAGGGTTATTTCTAGCCCTATGGAAGCTATTCCGTTTACGGTGCGAACATTTATCAATGGAGATGCATGGATTCCATCTACAGAAGTTCCATATGAACCCGATTTGATCGAAACGCCAGTATTGATTTTCAGTCTTGCAAAGCCAGATCTCGCAAAGACTAATCTAGTGATTGTATTAATTTTCAGCTTTTTCATAATGTTCTCAATTTAATAACACTGGTCCAAACTTTCAGCTTTTTTATAATGTCCTCAGTTTCATAGCGTATTTAATACAACCAAAGAATGTCTGCAATCATATGCAAGATATGATACAACATATTAATGCTAGTTATATATCTATGTGACTCTATGTTGTAAGAAAAATCCATGTGATTGTCCCAAAAAGTAAGATGCATGATCCATCCACTTTACACCTCTGGTTTTTACTTGCATCCAATTATGCACATTAAAAAGTCCTAGGTACAGTTCTGATCATCCACCTGAAACTTTTCTTGTTTTATTAAGAATACTAGTTTAAGTACCATATCCAACTAGTTTGTTTATTGTCCATAAGAAAGTCAGTAACCATCATAAACATCTTTATTTTCAATTAACATTATCCACCACTAATCTCAGGGAGAAAGGAAAGGAAAAAAAAAAACAATATATCCACCACTACACCTATTGAGCATTCCAAATTGCAATTAATAGTACATTATATAATATAGGAATTTCAAGAATACCACATTCTAACCAAATCTATTTAAAAAATAAATAAATAAATAATGGCGTAAAATGGCCACAAAGATTAAGGATTGAAGGAGAAAGAAAGGATTCCATGATATTACATATCATTTGTGCAATGTAGAATTTAGGATAAAGATTAAGGAATGTAGGAGAAAACAATGAAATAAGGCTAGAGAAAAAGTAGTAATGTGATATGAGAATGGAAATGAGAGATTCTGAACAGATTTTGCCAATTGAGCAAACATATATACACTAGCATTACCATTCACATGGGCGTTAAATTTGATTTTGCACCATGCACCTCCAGCAGCCTCTTTTTCCCGTTTTTCTTCTCTTTATGACTCCTTACATGTGCCCTTCTTTTTACAAGTAAGTTAAAATTAAATTTCTGATTCCGCTTTTTGAGGAAGAAGCTGAAGAGAAGAAAAGAGGCTTCAGTAATTGCATCTTTGAGTAAAAGACAAAAACTCTCTCCAGCAAAGAGTGATGGGATCTGGCAAACCAAGGATTGTTTATAAATTCTCTCTGGGGTTCTATTTTATCTGTGTTACCAGAAGATGAAAACAAGTAAAAATATAATTCTTTTTCCTACATTTTTTGAAGAATCAATCTGATGCTAGTGGATTTAAGGGAAAATGCAAAAAAAAAAAAAAAAAAAAAAAATGAAGTAAAGCAAGAAATCTATGAAAGAAAATGAAATATAAAAATAAAAAAACCTGAAAAACTTTTCTATCTATAAAATTGGATTCAAGTACATTTAACACTTGCGCATCTAAGGTGACCTACCAAAACCAAGATAGTTATTCCTTCGTGTCATAAGTTCTCTCAGCAACCAGTGTGAAGAAGAATAGAGGGATACCAAACAAAAAAAAAAAGCAGTTTACCTGAAATTTGAATCAAAATTGCACTTGCAGTAGAAAAAGTAAGCAAAAATCCACGAGACATTATGCTTGATGGCTCCAAGGTTCAATTCAAATATCTAATAAGAATATGGAATAGTATGGATGAGAATTCTCCTCAGGAAATTATGAGGACATAAAAAGAAAGTAGATCAAATGAACACCAATACAAAATTAATCAATCCGCTAGTCATAAACAAACCAAATTCCTACTTAAGTTTTGCATTGAACTCAATGCCACAAGACTTAAATTCTACTTCTAAGCCTCTTCGTCTTCCTCTCCATTCAAACATTTCAGTTTGTTTTTTTTATAAGTAAACGAAATATCATTAAAGGCGCAACTCAAGTACACCGAGAGTATATAGGAGAAAACACCTAGTTAGAAAGAAAAAAATAAGTCCATAAAATCGTGAAAACTAAGCTTACTACAATCTAGAGCAACTGTTCAATGACAAGAGTTTTGAAAAAGAAAGATTTAAGTTCCGCTACCATCCTTTCACTGTCTTCAAAATTTCTGTCATTATTTTTCCCTCTAAAGACACTACAAAGGGCAGGACAGCACCATCTTTCACACGGCTATACTCTGAGGATTGCCTCACAACTCTCTCCAGAATGCGAAAAGGTCTACTATTCTCTTATGCATAACCCAAACCCACCCAGCCCGGCTGAAAATAGCACTCTACGAGGCACTGGCAATTTCACAATAAATCATCCTCTTACACATACAACACTATTCAACTATAATAACATGTCGTTTCCAAAGGTTATCCATGGTGAGGATCTTCCCTAGGGCGGATGTCTAGACAAAAAGAAGAAAACAAAAACAAAAAAAAACTCTCAGGGGATTTTATTCTGCAAATCTCTTTCAAGGGAAGGGGATGCTACCATGAGGTACAAGAATGTTATACAACAATCTAATCGTCAAACTCAACCCCCCCCCCCCCCCCTCTTCCTTGGAGGGTATCCAACGGAGCTTGTCTTCATCTCCTGGTCTCAATCCAAAAGAGTACAAGTTTTTTTTTTTAAAAAAAACAAAGACATCCACCTCCCAACTATGGGCATCTCATAAAGCTTACATTCTATTGATGGGAATGATTGGATAACTCCAAATAATCTGCCACGGAAGCATCCTTCACACAAGAAATAATATACAATAATAGGAATACATCCCTAAGGACTTGATCCCCATATCATTTGTCATGCCAAAATCTAATTTTGAACCCATCTCTCAGCTCAAATCTAGTATGACTAAAAAACTCCCTCTAACCCCTCCTGATATATTTCCACAAACTCACCCAATACAACCCATGAACCTCATTGGAACACCACTTGCCCCACAAGCTGTCATATTTAGCATCCACTAAAACTCTCCACAAGGCCTCTCTCTCTCATACACATAGCGCTAAAGCCACTTTCCCAAAAAAGCACGATTAAAAATATTCAAGTTTCAAACCCCCAACCCTCCCTTACATATCAAAGAGCAAACCTTAGACCAGCTTACTAGGTAAAATTTAAACTCATCGTCCATCCCACCCCATAGCTTCTCTATGAAATTGGCAACCATAACAAGAATAGGGAAAAGAAACAAGAAATGTGGAAAAATTGGACAATGTGCTCTTTATTAAGGTAATCTCTCACCCTTAGACAAGTACATTCTCTTCCTCCCGGCAAAATGGCGTTCCATCTTTTCAATAACACCATCCCAAATAGCCTCGGCCTTAAAATGAGCTCCTAGAGGAAGGCCAAGATACTTCATAGGCAAAGAAGACACAATGCATTCCAGAATACTGGCCAAACCATCAAAATTGTTAACATTACCCACAAGAATCAATTCTAACTTGGTGAGGTTAATTTTCAGATCGGAGATACCTTCTAAGCATAAGAATATAGCACGCAGAAAGCACATATGTTATGGGTTTGCCTCACAAAAAACAAGGTATTATCCGCAAACATAAGATGGAAAATATGAATAACACCAATAATCTGCTTACATTCCATTGATGGGAATGATTGGATAACTCCAAATAATCTACCACGGAAGCATCCTAATATACAATAATGGGAATACATCCCTAAGGACTTGATCCTCATACCATTTGTCATACCAAAATCTAATTTTGAACCCATCTCCCAGCTCAAATCTGACACAATGCTTACATTCCATTGATGGGAATGATTGGATAACTCCAAATAATCTACCACAGAAGCATCCTTCACACAAGAAATAATATACAATAATGGGAATACATCCTTAAGGACTTGATCCCCATACCATTTGTCATGCCAAAATCTAATTTTGAACCCATCTCCTAGCTCAAATCTAGTATGATTAAAAAACTCCCTCCAACCCCTCCTGATATATTTCCACAAACTCACCCAATACAACCCATGAACCTCATTGGAACACCACCTGCCCCACAAGCTGTCATATTTAGCATCCACTAAAACTCTCCACAAGGCCTCTCTCTCTCATACACATAGCGCTAAAGCCACTTTCCCAAAAAAGCATGATTAAAAATATTCAAGTTTCAAACCCCCAACCCTCCCTTACATATCAAAGAGCAAACCTTAGAGCAGCTTACTAGATGAAATTTGAACTCATCGTCCATCCCACCCCATAGCTTCTCTGTGAAATTGGCAACCATAACAAGAATAGGGAAAAGAAACAAGAAATGTGGAAAAATTGGACAATGTGCTCTTTATTAAGGTAATCTCTCACCCTTGGACAAGTACATTCTCTTCCTCCCGGCAAAATGGCGTTCCATCTTTTCAATAACACCATCCCAAATAGCCTTGGCCTTAAAATGAGCTCCTAGAGGAAGGCCAAGATACTTCATAGGCAAAGAAGACACAATGCATTCCAGAATACTGGCCAAACCATCAAAATTGTTAACATTACCCACAAGAACCAATTCTAACTTGGTGAGGTTAATTTTCAGATCGGAGATACCTTCCAAGCATAAGAATATAGCACGCAGAAAGCGCATATGTTATGGGTTTGCCTCACAAAAAACAAGGTATTATCCGCAAACATAAGATGGAAAATATGAATAACACCAAAGTTCCTTGACACCACAAAAAAGACTGAGAGAAAGCCCCCATCTACAATAACGGATAACATTTTACTTAGAGCCTCCATAGGACCACAACAATGACAAATAATAAAGGAGATAATGGATTATCTTGTCCCAAATCAAGAGAGCTACTGAAGAAACCAAAGGGGGAGCCTTTCACCAAAACAGAAAAGCGCCCTGAGAAAATACACAATGTCCTATCAAATTCATCCATTTCTCGCCAAAGGCACACCTCATCAGCAAGTATAATATTAATAAGAACTCCAAGTCAACATCATTGTAGGCCTTCTCAATATCCAATTTCCAAAGAACACCTAGCTCACGAGATCCAATCCTACTATCTAGGCATTCATTTGCTATAAGGACACAATCTAGGATTTGCCTACGTCTGACAAACGCATTATGGGGCTTCAAACTGATCTTCTCTACAATCCCTTTCAATCTAGTGGTTAGGACTTTGGCAATTATCTTGTAGACTCCACTCACGAGGCTGATTGGTTGAAAATCTTTAACATCAACAGCTACGGGTCTCTTCGGAATGAGAGTAATGAAAGTAGCATTGAGGCTTTTATCAAACTTGCTACTAGCATGGAACTCATGAAACACCCTCACAACATCTTCTTTAACTACATCCCAGGAAGTTTGGAAGAAAGATATAGTAAAACTATCTGGGCCCGACGCTTTATCCCTATTCATACCTTTCATCACCTCCAAAACCTCACTTTCCTCAATCAGACACTCTAACCCAATGGATTCCTCGTCATCAATGGTCAAAAGCAAGGTCATCTAGCTTGGGCCGCAAACTAAATTATTCTAAAAACAATCTATTATAGAAATGCACAATGTGGTCCTTGATAACAAATTGATTCGAAGTGACTAAACCATTAACCATCATCGACTCGATGGAATTATTTCACTTGTTCAAATTAGCCACTTGATGGAAAAACTTCGTACATTTGTCCCCCTCTCTCAACCAAAGCGCCCTTGATTTTTGCCTCAAACTTATTTCCTCCAGTGTAGTAGCCCTCTCCAAATCACTGGTGATTTTGTCTTTCCTCAACTTCTCTTCCTCACATAACACTCTTTCTTCCTCCAAACCATCCAGAACATGTAAATCATCCAAGAGATGTTTTATTTGGTTATGCACATTACCAAACTCCTGCTCGTTCCAAGCTCTTAAATCAGCTTTTAAAGCTTTAACTTTGCGAGCCAAAGAGAAGCTTGGGGAGCCTTGAAAATGATAAGACGTCCACCACAAACACACTTTGTCCCTAAAACCTACGAACTTTAACCACATATTTTTTAACTTAAAATATCTTCTCCCGCCCTTAATGCCTCCCTCCACCATCAAGAATAATGGAAAAATGGTCAAAGTAAAGTCTAGGCAACCTCTTCTGCAACAGGTTAGGAAATTGGGCTTCCCAATCCGGAGAAACCAAAAACCTGTCAATTTTAGACCAAGATTGATGCTCTCAATTATTTGACCACATAAAAGTTCCTCCTACAAGAGGAATATCCATAAGGCCCTAGTCAAAATAAAGTTTGAGAACTCCATCATAGCGAGGCAAAGGCAGGCATCACCCGATCTATCACTAGGAAACTGAGTGACATAAAAGTCTTCCCCAATGCACCAAGGCAGGTTCCACCAACTAATCAAACCAGCCAGTTCCTCACATAGATGCCACCTAACACAGTCAGAGTTAGGCCCATAAACATCTTTAAAAGCGCACTAAAAGCCATCTTCAACATTTCTAAAAGACCTAGCCATGGTAAACTCCCCCACATATTCCTCAACTTTCTTCACCACTCTCCAATCCCACATAATCAAGATTCCACCAGAGGCCCCTCTAGACACTAAATAGCACCAATCCACGTGACAACATCCCCACAAACTACGCACAACACTATTGGAAACAAATTCCAGCTTAGACTCCTATAAACATATGATATCTGCTCTCCATAGTTGGAGTAAATTTCTAACTCTAATGTGTTTTAAGGCTTCATTTAACGCTCTCACATTCTACAATAACAACTTAGGCTTCATAATAACCAATCATTGACCTCCCCTTATTTATGCCATGACTATAGCTACTACCTTTCGAGTCGTAATTGATAGAGCATGATAATCTTTTTAATTCACTATTTTCTCTATTGCGCAACATGGAACTAGAAGCTGTCTCATTCTTGAGACGGGTCGCTTCAATGGCTGTGAGAAGGGCCATAAACTCCGCTTCGAAGCCCTCACATGATATTCCCACATACTACCTGATTTCCTTTACTTTCTGCAAAACCCAAGTTGATGAATTAATCCCTATGCTTTTCTCATACTCCAATGGGGGGCAAGAGTTCAACGGGATGGGCTCCACCCCCGTGAACACTTCCAAATCTAGACAAGGTGAAGTTCCATCCCCAACAGAATTACTCCTCTCCATATCACCCTTGCCACACCCAATCGTCTTAGTAGATAACACAGTTTTTTCCTTATCGAAGTAAACACTGCCCCTCCTCACCACCTCAAAAATGCAAAAGCCAGAGAGAGTAGAGAAGCCTAGCAAGGGAACCCACTTCCCTCCTTTAACAACCAAAGCCCACTCAGAATCAAGGGAAGCAAGGACGAATCCTAGAAAGTCCATGTTAGAAGCATGGGCCTTTTCTACCCCAACAGAGGAAACCTTGGCCCTCAAACCATCTCTACTCAAAGAGAGTCCTTTGTCATACCTTGCTTGTGCCATCTTGCCGAAACATGCACTGCCTCGCCCCTAACCTGCTATTCCCCCCACAAACAACCAAATTGGGAAGCCCAGGAGTGCTGGAGTCCAACACAGACTTGTCACCAGCGAAATATGGGTGAGATGGGATAGACACGAGTTGCACCTGGGCAGTAGGAAACTTTGCTGTGCTTGGCTGGAGCCCAACAGGTATTGGAGCATCGGTTGATCCCTCCGACCTGATTTGAGAACCTCCCACACCACCAAGGATAACTGGGCAGTTGAAAGAGGGGAGCTAACGACCATTTGACCCACTCCCGCTCCCCGGCCCAATCCTATACCCGGAGGTGACGTCTCCCCAAGTCATGCCCGTCTCACCAACTTAAGTGTGGGCTTAAGGTGAAACTTCCGTTGGATCGAGCCATTGTTATGTTTAACATGATGGGCTTTAGACTTCACTTTTGGGCTAAGGGCAGCTGCGTTAAGTTTTGAAATGGACTGGGCCTGCACTAAAGAGGAACCCTCAACACTCTCTACTGAAACCGAACCTCAGCAACAACTGATATTGGATCGATAAGAGCCATAGATGATGGACTGGGCTTCTCCTTAAACGGCCATATCCACATTATTAGAAACCTTGACCCCAGAGAGCACGGGCCCTCATTAGCTCTTTCTAAAAGCCAGTCCACATCCTCTAAAAGATCCAATAACTTTCTCCTGAAACTTTGGAGGGCCTCATTTAAATCTGGAGCATCCTTTTTGCCTAGCATGTCACCAGCATCTGGATCATTCCTTTTACTTGCCATGTTGATAGCATCAACGAGGATTGCAGCAAGTCCTTCAGTACCTTCAAATGTATGGCTGCAACTGTCTCTGGATGGACCACAGGAACTGTCTTATGCTACTGCCCCTAAGAGCCCAACGTCACTGGCACCCCAGCGCTAAAATGGGCCCCTGCTTCAACCTCGCTTGGCTTACCACCTCTGCAAAAGTTCTCCTATCTGCACCTTCCATCCGTGGCTGGCCCAGTAACACCGGCGGAGCTCCACCCACATCATAAGTTAGCAAGCCTCCACTGGGTCTACAAGAAAAATAATCTCCTTTCCCTTCACTGTATGGCATGTTAAGCAAATCCACCTCCTTTCTCTTCTAAAAGGCACAGCTACCCCAACCACTTCTAACATGCCCCATTGGAAGAATAATGAAACTGCGCCAACCACCACCTCCGTATTCCGCCACCACCAAATACCGGCCATGCCTCTTCCCACGACGCTGCACTAAGTATGCCTTTTGTCCATCCCTCAGCGATTTGAAAATCTCAGGCAACACTTCCTCCTCAACCATCTTCTCTGCCATGTTTAACAGCCAAGCTACAATCACTTTGCCCATTAACACTACTCTAGAAACTCGGCTTCTTTTCAACCAAGCGCATAATCTTTTGACTCAACACAAAACCAGCTCAAGAAGCCCATCATGGAGAATCAGCTAGCTGCTGAGAACCCAAACTACACTTAGTGCTCCAGAGGACTTTCACAATCTCCACAGACACCGTCGAAACCAACATATCAGAACAGCAACGCACCCACCCAAGCTCCGATGAGCAGGAACATGAAACTAGAAACATCAAAACTAAAGGATTGTGAGATGCACCTACATGAGCCGCCAGGAGAAGAAGTTTAGGGAGAGGAAGACGAGAGGGAGGGAAATACGAAGGCCAAGGGCAAAATGATAACTAGATTCAAGGAAATTCATTTATTAGATCAATGGCGCCTTGTCCTAGAGAAATTAGGAAATTCCTTCAATGATGTCACATAATTGTTTGGGTAATTTGATGAGTAAGTGCTCTTTTTCCTGTCGGGTATCTTGGAAACTACAAGAAGTTTTCTAGGAAGGAAATACAGGAGCCCAAAAATCCCCACCAATTCTTCCAAACTGCTATCCAACTAAATAGCTCCGATACACAACACTCGGGGTTAAGGAAGATTAAAGAGCAACAAGACAAAACAGTAAAATTCAACCATTAAATTAAAACAACACACAAAATATCGGTTCTTTTTATTTTTTTTGCTAAACAACCTGTCATTTAGGGGTATTACCTATCAATTGACCCAATGTTGAACGACCTATCATTTTGCTCCCCACTCAAAACCTGCGCGCGTAGATCACACCACCGCTGTTGATTACATTGGTGGTCCTCAAAAGACACCCAAAAAACCTAGAAACTGCCGAAGAACCAAAAATAACAATCTCTTAGAGTCGAGTCAACCTAACAACAACCCAAAACTCATTTCACCGCTCACCGGTCAATCATTTCAACAAATCTCCACCATTCACCGGTTGCGCTAGACAGGACTCAAATCTCCTCCACTCGTCGCTTGACACACCATTTGCCAGTCGTGCTTGACACACCGTTCACCGGTCACAAAGGTTTGGCTCTACACAAATGTCAGCATCCATATAGCTAACGTTAGTCACTGTACGACACAATTTCTTTGTGTTTTTCTGGATTGGTTACCAGGATTTTGACTGCTCTGATACCAAGTTGAAATAGTATACCCAAAAAGGAGAAAAAAAAAAAAAAGGCATAGAGAAAAGAGTTTGAAAAGAGAAAACTAGAAGAAGTAGGGTTCGTTCTCCTCCTTATGTATTATTTATAGTGTAAAAGTACATATCCCGCCCCCCCCCCCCCCCCCAATTTATAATAATAAAACATAAAATAACACATCAACACCTTTTTGAGCCAATCCTTTACATTAGACTAAAATAATGTTAGGGTTAAGAACTCAATGCAAATAGCCATGAAGAGGTCGAAACAGTTTCATCCGATTTAGTTAGACAATAGAGAGTACTTAGATCCCAAATTGTTTTCCACCCACTCACTGAGATCGTCTCAAGTGTTTCAAACTTGGAGGAGGACGAGTTAAAGAATGAATTGAGAGTCACCAACTAGTTGATCTCCAAGGTGGAGCGAGTTTCAACAATTGTGATAACCGACTTGAAAGCAATTGTGGACTATATAATATCATCAAGTTTTTTTTTGATAAGTAAGAAGAAATTTTATAAAAAGCGCAAAGCGCAGCCCTGGTATACAGGAAGTATACAAGAGTTAAAACTCATTACAAGAAGAGAAAAGAACAAGAAAGTCAGTAAAGCTTATCGCTAAAAGAGCTAGATAAACAACTGTCCAAGAGAAAAGGGTAAAAAAGAAAAAAGACTTGAGTTTCTCGAGCGTTCTTTCTTGATCCTCAAATGTTCTGTCGTTCCGCTCCCTCCACAGGCACCACATGAGGCAAGAAGGCACCATCTTCCAAACAACAGCATTACGAGAGCGCCCGCCCGTCCACCAACAAGCGAATAAGTCGACCACCCGAAGAGGCATAACCCAAGACAACCCAAATCGACTGAAGATGGCAGTCCATAAGGCTTGGGCAATATCGCAATGAATAAGCAGATGGTCCACTGACTCCCCATCCCTTTTGCATAAGCAGCATCTATTTACTACAATGACTTGTCGCTTTCTGAGATTGTCCAAAGTAAGAATTTTCCCTTGAGCTGCCGACCACCCAAAAAAAGCCACCTTTAAAGGAACTTTCGTCCGCCAAATACTCTTCCAAGGGAAAGAGACAGCATCCTTGCAAATAAGAGCTTTGTAGAAAGAACGAACATCAAACTTTCCTTTGCGAGAAGGAGCCCACCAAAGCTTGTCTTCACCTACCGTACTCCTACTAGAGGAGTACAATAAGGAGTAGAAAGAAGCAAAGACAACTACCTCCCAATCATGCGCCGCTCGCAGAAAGCTGACATCCCACTGAAGGGAGCCACTAGAGAAGTCCATGTGATCAGCAACACAAGCATCCCTATCTCCGGATAAGCCATAAAGAACGGGGAAAGCTTCCTTGAGGGCCAATTCGCCACACCACATATCATCCCAGAATCTGATCTTGGACCAGTTTCCCAGCTTGAATCTGGTGAAACTAACAAAAGAACTCCAGCCCTTCCTGATATTCTTCCAAAGCCCCACTCCATGCGGCCCAGAAGAAGCAATAGAGCTCCACCCACCCCAAGAACTACCAAATTTAACATCTATAGCTATTCTCCACCAAGCCTCTCTCTCGTGCACATAATGCCACAACCACTTCCCTAACAAAGCTTTATTGAAAACCCTCAAGTTTCGAATCCCCAACCCTCCCTCAGGAATAGGAGAGCAAACCTTGGACCAGCTAACCAAATGAAACTTGAATTCATCGCCTATGCCGCCCCAAAGAAAGTCGCGTTGGAGCTTCTCTATGCGATTAGCCACACTGACAGGGATAGGGAAGAGAGATAAAAGGTAAGTAGGAAGATTGGATAGAGTGCTCTTAATAAGGGTAACTCTCCCACCCTTAGACAGATACAACCGTTTCCAACCGGCCAGACGCTGCTCCATCTTTTCAAGAACCCCGTCCCAAATAGACTTAGCCTTAAAGCAAGCACCAAGGGGAAGACCAAGGTATTTCAGGGGTAAAGAGGAAACCCCGCACTCCATAATGCCAGCCAGCTCATCCATATTATATAGGACACAGTGTGTGAAAAGATAAATAAAATAATATGAAAATTGGTTATCGATGAGGTGCTGTATCATCTCAGGGTTGAGAGGATGTCTCTCACATATGCAAAAGATGGATTAGGTGTTGTTGGAGTTGAAGATCAAGAACATGTTGAACGCTCTGAGAACTGCAATGAACACTCTTTTATGAAGTGAGAGGATGTCTCTCACAGATGCAAAAGACGGATTAGGAGGTGTTGGAATTGAAGATCAAGAACATGTTGAACGTTGTGAGAATTGCAATGAAAACTCTTTTATGGAGAGAGGATTCTTTGTGACCACATGTTTTCAACTTCAGTGTTGATCACAGAGACGTGCTCCGTTGAGATCTTGATGGAGGGTGGTGAGCTTGTTTGGATTCCTAGAAATCGTGGAAAATCATGGCAAAGTGCAAGAAATTCCCAGCAAAAATGTACTGCACATCACATGACAGAATTTGATGAAAAATCACAATCTAAATAGTACAATCACTTCAAATAGAAATAACTAGATAGATTAAATATGCCATATTCACTACAAATAGCACAATTAGAACTTAAAATTTCTCAATGCTCCATAAAAAATCTCTCTTAGCCAGAGAATTTTTCTAAGAATTTGGTTGTGGTTGGGTGATATGAAAGAGTAGTACAATCACTTCCTCACACAAATTAGGGACAATTTCGTTATTTCAAAACCCCCAAATGCACACATTGCATGTAAAGCGTTTTTATATCCAAACGAACACTTGATTTGGACGGAGAAGGCACTTTAAAACTGAATCTTCAAATTTCAGGGCAGCAATTGCAAGTTTGTGAGGAAGTAAGAATAGGGTGGTAGTTTGGGGGTACAAACTTAGATTACATATAATCTTATCACGCTATTTAAAGTATTGGCAAACATTTCTCTTACTTCATTTAAACAACCAAATCATAAAATTTTATTGCTAAAAATAGTTCAAACAGAACACTTCAGATCTCTAGTGATATCATGAATCTTGACCTTCTGGTTTCATTTGTATTAAATGATGCATAAGCATGTTTAAGCAACAAGCTTTTTGGGCTGGAGTTCTCCATTACCCCCTACTTCATTTAATTTACCACAAATGAAAACACAGCACCCTCTTGCAAAATCATCACTTGTCTACTATTTTGCATCATAAAGCTTTACTTCACTTACATGAAAATTTTAAATGTATTACGAATTGATGTTGGAAAATTAATCTTTTCTAATTTCAAACCTGCAATAAAACACGCACCAATCCGATATGTTGAGCAAAGGGAAACAAAAAATGAAGGAATCACATTATTACTGTGGGTTCCAAGTTCCCCAAGGTATTTTCCAAGCAAAATGCTATGTTACATGACTAATTAAGTGACTGAGATCTGTACTTGCTTAACCACTACCACAATGCTTCATTCACCCACAAATAAAAAATAGGTAAAGTTCAATCTTATTTATAATCTTTATGTTTCAAGAAAAATATGCCCCAAATGCTACCTCAAATAATGTCATAAATCTAATCACCGAGTTCTAACGGCAAAAACCCCAAAATCTCTCCTATAAAAATGAACTTGAGGAATCAATTGCTTGACTGCATACATGACATCTCTATTCTTCCATTTAATAAGAAATAAATTAAATAAGTAGGCATTAGTTTCCGGGGTTCCAATCCAAACTTTTTTCATTAAGCTCACAAAGGGTTAGATTCTTGGCATTTGCATATTTGAAAGTGTAATCTACTGAACTCAACAAAAAAAATGTCTACCAAAAACACTTGTATACACAAAGTTAAAACAAAGAACACTTTTTAAGATGATATGAACAAGCAATCAATTCAAACATTCACAATCAGCAATATCAATTCATTTGCAACAGCCCCATACTGAGCATAACTTCAAGTAAAAGAGAAGACAACAAAAACCGGAGAAAGAAAGGAACACAATCTTTATCACACAAACTTGCATGTGAACTGCAATTGAAAAACCACGCACGTACGCGTGCGCACACACACAAAC
>FXXK01000090.1:430773-483374 GCA_900184695.1 Betula pendula | reverse complement strand
GGATACCAATATAGGATGTGACCATTTGCTTGAGAATACTTTCCAATTGTAGACAAACGTAGGTAACTTCCTGTACAACAGAAATCAAAGTACTTCAGACCAAAACCGGCTTTATTTTACAGAATAGCATTAAATACATAAAATTGAAAAAAAAAAAAAAAAAAAAACATGTTAGATAATGTTAGTATTCCAGTAACTTTCAACTGCCGAGGAGTAATTTAGTGAGAGAACCAAAGAAAAATAATTTTCATTTTCAATGCTTCCCAAGTGCATTGAAGTACATTATACAATAACAAGGAGCTGTAAAATTGAAGATTAAAGAAGCCTAACCTATTTAGCTACAAAAGGGATTCGAATTCAAAGTCTGGCCTTATCATGGATTAGGAATGGGATACATGACTCTCTCCGCACCCTAGTCTTTAGAGTTTTCTACGGAGGCGCGTGCAGGCGCGTCTAGCGTTTGCTTCTCAGTGCGCCGCCACCCTTTGGAGCGCTGTGACGTGGTGGTTAGGGATGTAGTTCTCGCAGGAGTCTGGACGTGGCTTCGCCGTTTTAGTGTCTCGGCGGAGTGGGCTTATGGATTTTGTCAGCTGGTTTTTCGTTGAGTCAAAAACCTTTGAGTTCTCGGTATCGGCAGGGGGTTCTACTTTGAGGCTGGTTGAGAGAAGAAATGGGATCTCTAGGGTTATGATGGTGGGGAAATTTATTGTCGAGTGGCTGAAGAAAGCGGTGGAGCGGATGGTGCTCTTGAATGAGGATCAGCCCTTCACAGAGTCTTCAAGGGATGGGAACAAGGCTTTCTTTGCTCAGAGAGGCGTGAATCGTGCAGGTGGCTTCTTGGAGCTGGCGGAGTACACCGTGGGTGGTCGTAAAGGTCTCATCATTGTTCCTGAAGGTCGGGATAAGCGGGGTTGGAAGAGGTTTGCCGAGGAACTAGGTAAGGTGTCGACCGCTTTTGATTCTTTTTCCGGAAAGCCTGAGAGCGGTGGGTCGCAACCCTCTCTGTTTCCTCTTACGGGTAAGAAGTCTACAGGTGGTGCCGCTCCGTCGTACGCGGCGGTGGTTAGCTCGGGGGTCCCTTCTTCGGTTTTGAAGCATCCGGTCGCGAATGGGCTGTTGGGATTTGTTGGGTCTACGGCAGAGCTAGATCTGTGTCCTTTGGGAACGCCGGAGATTTCATCGGTGCTGAGGTCGGCGGTGGATTGCTATGACCTGGAGTGTGGGGTAGAACCGGTGGGTAAGAAACTATGTGGCCGTAGTTTTTGTGGGTCGCAGTGCTCATCGGATAGAGCTGCAGAAGTTGTCGTTGCTCACGCCGGAGATGGATTTCATCGGAAGTGTCTGGAATGTTTGAACCGACTCAAATTTGAATTTGATCGGGCTTTTGGGCGTGTAATGAAAAGGTGGCAGGTTTTGGGCTTGGGCTTGAAGCCCATTTCGGGTCCTTCAGGTTCTGCTCCCAAGCCCTTTAAGACCCGTAAGTTCCTCGTGCCCAGGAAACTATTATTCAAGCCCAAGCCCCTGTCCAAGCCTGCAGACTTTCTGGGTTGCGGANGAACAATATTTCATTGCTTACAAAGCCAAGTACCGGAACAATTCTCCCAAAATTTGTAGTTTTAATGCTAGGTTCCTGTGACTTGAGTGAGTTTCCAGATTTTCTAAGGAACCAAGATGAGTTGAGGATGTTGGATCTTTCTCAAAACAAAATTCATGGCGTAAGGTGTCGACCGCTTTTGATTCTTTTTACGGAAAGCCTGAGAGCGGTGGTTCGCAACCCTCTCTGTTTCCTCTTACGGGTAAGAAGTCTACAGGTGGTGCCGCTCCGTCGTACGCGGCGGTGGTTAGCTCGGGGGTCCCTTCTTCGGTTTGGAAGCGTCCGGTCGCGGATGTCGCGAATGGGCTGTTGGGATTTGTTGGGTCTACGGCAGAGCTAGATCTGTGTCCTTTGGGAACGCCGGAGATTTCATCGGTGCTGAGGTCGGCGGTGGATTGCTATGACCTGGAGTGTGGGGTAGAACCGGTGGGTAAGAACCTATGTGGCCGTAGATTTTGTGGGTCGCAGTGCTCATCGGATAGAGCTACAGAAGTTGACGTTGCCCACGCCGGAGATGGATTTCATCGGAAGTATCTAGAATGTTTGAACCGACTCAAATTTGAAATTGATCGGGCTTTTGGGCGTGTGAAGATAGGGTGGCAGGTTTTGGGCTTGGGCTTGAAGCCCATTTCGGGTCCTTCAGGTTCTGCGCCTAAGCCCTTTAAGACCCGTAATTTTCTCATGCCCAGGAAACTAGTACTTAAGCCCAAGCCCTTGTCCAAGCCTGCAGACTTTCTGGGTTGCGGATCAAAGCCGGGTTCGGGTCGCCCCTTTTCTAACCCGAGCTTTGTTGCGCCGTTGTCCACGCCGGAGGTGGTTTTGGTTCCGGCGTCGACTGGGTTTCTTCCGGCGTGCTCAGATGATGAGGGTGGTTCTTCATCCCAGTCGGCGGGTGTTCTTCCAGCGTGCTCAGATGATGACGGTGGTTTTTCTTCCCAATCGGCGGGTGTTAGGCAAGCTGGGACTTCTCCGGTGAGGCAAGGGTTTTCTCTGGCGAGGTCAGTGGATGCCGGTGACCAGTCTTTATTCCTGCCGCTTGTCCAGAACACGCCGATGGATGCTGGAGTTGGCCAGTCTTCTCCGGTGAGGTCAGTGGATGCCGGCGATCAGTCTGTCTTCCTGCCGCTTGACCAGAACACGCCGTTGGATGCTGGTGTTGGTCAGTCTTCTCCGGTGAGGTCAGTGGTTGCCGGTGACCAGTCTCTCTTCCTGTCACCTGACCAGATCACGTCGATGGATGCTGTGGGTTCTCCTGCTCTCGTTTCTCCGGAGGCGACAGAGACGCCAGTGAAGAACGGTCGTTTCAGGTACGAGGGGACTGTTTCTCTAGCTGGCGATGGTCTTTCTGTGAGGCCGTGCAACTCTTCGGCGGTAGTAATTGCCCATAAGTCGTCTGAGCCCTTGTACTTCTACAATCGTAAACACAAGATTCAGAGGGCTTCAAAGTTGGATTTGGGTCAGCTTGCGGGGGAGTTGATTAGAGTCGCGCCTGCCGCTGCCCCGTTGGTTGATAGTCGGTCTTCAGTCTCTGGTGGGGTATCTGGGTTGTTTGCAGCGTTTGAGCCCGTAGGCTTGGCGGGGTCCAAGATGGAGGGTTCTCTCCGGGCTTCCACAGATGGGTCTTCAACTGTCAAGCCCTCTGCTCAATCTCCTCCAGCGAGGGGTCTCCTTAAGCAGGGCTTTCTCGGGCCGCGCTCTTGCTTCCCGAAGACCATCTCGGAGGTTGGGGATACTTCAGAGAAGAGGGATTTGATTAATGGATACTCTGAGGCAGTGGTTAGTTCGTTGGAGATCGCTCAAACTCTAGGGATTTCTTTTGGGGATAATAAAAAAAGGTTTTTGGATCTGATGAGTGAAATTGAAGAGGGTCAGCATCGAGTGGATGGGGGTTCTGTTTTGAAACCGAAGGGGTGGAGGGAGCTGAAAAATTTGGAATGCTCTCTCAATGTTGATGTTGGAAGCATTGGGTCTAGCCGGGGAAAAAATAAGATGTGTATGCGGGTTTAGAGTTGCGTTGTTGTGGGTGGGTTTCTTTTGCAGGTGTTTGGGGTTCTTCTTGTTTGGGATTTTTTCTTTTTCTTTTTGGTGGTCCTTGTGTATACTCCTTGTGTACGTAGAGGCGCCTTACGCTTTTTAATATATTTGATCTTACTTATCAAAAAAAAAAGACTCATAAACAAAGCAGATCTAATTGAGCAAAAACACTGGTAATTTTTTTAGCACTGGTTAATTGGTCCTTTGTTAGTTTGCATTGTGGGTTTACTCCTTATACCTTGCAAACAAAGCTAAATACTACCAATGTGATAAAGAGATAAGAACTTATTGTAGTCTAATTCCTACAATATATTTTCTGCAGCATCACAACGTTTTTCATTCAAGTCACAAATTTGATAAACAGATTTATTCTAGAATAGCATTTGCAATCATATTATAGACAAGATTACGGCAAATAGTACACAATAACCCACGATTTTCATCATTTCTAGCTTCATTCTAACCTTCATTTGCCATTAAAGTGGGAACTAAAGGCAAATACGTCTATAAATGATATATTTGTGTGAAACTAAATTTTTTTTGTGTTGAAGTCCCCAAGTACTTTCAATAGCAGTGGAATAGGAAATATTTACTGTTGATGGTAGTTCCCAAGGCTGATGGTAAAAGCAATTAGTGTGGCTAAATACATTTACTAATCCAAACTTAATTACAGTAGAGGAAAAAATAAACTGCATTTATCAAATTTACATTTACCCATCATGAATGAACAAATCAAACCAAAATAATAATAATAATAATAATAATAATAATAATAATAAGAAGAAAAAAAAACTTCAAATATGTTAAAATTTCAAGATATAACCCTTCTCATTCATCCAAATAAAAAAAGATATAATCATTCTCCATGTTATCAAAGGGGACCATTTGTTAGAAACAGAAACCCATTTCTTTGATAAATCTAAATCTAATCGATTCATCACATCAACTTGATCAATTTATTAGAAACCCAGAACAATATTTTAAAAATTATTTTTAGTAAAAATTCAACTTGAACGGGAACAACTCTCTCCATTGTTACCTTTCCCCTTCAGCAGTGCCATCTTCTTTCTGCTAGCACCCAACCTTAGATTTCTCAAAGATAAATTTATTGGGCAACCGGAAGAAAGGTAGAGATATTACAAGAGAGGTAGGCCTGTCTTGCTTGTTGCTCACAATATGGGATTTGGGAAAAAATAATTTGGATTGAAGGTACTCATAACAGAGAGAGAGAGAGAAAGTGGGAAGCAAGCTTCTCTTTCTCTTTTCTCTTTCTCAACCTCTCTGACTCTGTTGCTTGATGGACTGGAGCAGTTGGATGCACATGCGACCAGTTGAAGGAACACAAGGCTATCATTTCCTAATCGCGCTATAGCGTCTCAAGTAGTATTTGTAATGTAAATTCATATTCTACTGATTTCTTGATTACTTAATTTGTCATCAATAAACAGATCTTCCAATTAGAATCAACAGGCATGCTTCTACATTTGGACTTCACTTGAATACAAGCACTGGTTTACCATAACTCCAAAAGGCTTCCTAAAAACAAGTGTTGCTAACACCAATCCATCGGAATAGTAGATGTATTAGCCTTTCTAAATAGGACCTCACATTTCTCTAATCATACCAACAGTCTCTTTCATGGTATTATCTCTTTCTCTTGCAAAAAAAACACCAATCCCACGAACGCACACACACAAACCCACACCAGATCCAACCAGCCAAAAGGAGATAGATAGAACTCGTAGAAGAGAAACAAAGAGAAAAAGGACAGTAAAGAAACAAAACAAAACCGATCCGAATCGAACCCATATTTCTCTCTTTTCTCATCGTCCTCATAAATTGGCCTACTCGCTAGCTAACACCAAAAGGTGTTTATCCTACGCACCTCCCACAAACCCATCTCCATCAAAGCCCTTCTCTGCACCAATCTTCACCCAGGGCGACCTCAAGAAAAAATTTTGAAAGAACAAAAGCAGTACGAAAGGAAACACCATCAAACAAAGAAGCCTTCGAAAATTGAAGAGAGAGAGAGAGACAGAGGCATTACCAACGACTATGGAGAAGCTTTTTTGCAGTAAGAACGGGTTTAATTGGTAGTCCGTCGTCGTCTTCAAATTTCAAATCTGAGGCTCTGAGATCGGATCTTTCAACACATCCGCACGTAGGAAAAAAGATGCAAGGGATCTATCGACTTGTCCTGTTTCGTGCTGCAGTTCCCCAAAATAGTAAATCCACGTTCCTGTCACTCAAAACAATAATCATGATGATATGTTTACAGTTTACGACTTTCTT
Source organism: Betula pendula (assembly GCA_900184695.1). NCBI lineage: Eukaryota > Viridiplantae > Streptophyta > Magnoliopsida > Fagales > Betulaceae > Betula > Betula pendula. Next base: position 477,454 of record FXXK01000090.1, on the reverse strand, counting down.
TTTCATTTTCTTTTTTAATTAAAGGCTACGTTCTTCGGCCAAGTTGTTACAATTCAGAGGAGTAATTTTAAATGTTACCATGTTTTTTTTTAAAAAAAAAAAAAAATTGATAATAATTTTAAAAAATTTGTGAGAATAACATATGCTTAGTTTTCGTTATTATATATCACTATAATTGTTAATATTATAATTTTAATAACATAAATTTATTATATAATAAATTTAATATCTAAATTATACTAAAAGAAAATGAAAGATAGTTAATTTAGATTATAAACATATGCCGTTACTTTAAATCAAACGGTATTGAAAAATGTATAGCACATTCATGTTCATGATGTTTATCTTAATCATCCTATAAGTACATAAGAATTGTAATTCCAGCAAATATTTCTTCATTAAAATGTATCATGAACCTTGAAAAATTATGAAGTTAAGAATAAATCAAGTTGTTATGAAAAACAAAATTTTAAATGCATACATGTATGAATTATCACCATAATAGCATATCTATTTTTATATTTCCCTTTTAATAGTCATAATAACCTGTACATAAATACTAACAAGAGTGTAAAGTCCTCCACCACATATAATAGTGTATCTATTTTTATATTTCCCTTTAGTATTATATTATATGTACTCAATTTATAGTTTACCTTTATTTGTTTAGAAAATTCAATAATCTAGATATTAAATCTATTATATTCTATAATATATCTATGATATTAACAATTATATCGATATATTACATATGAAATTATATTCATTCAAAACTGGATATGGATCTTTTAAACAAGAGACACATGCATGCAACCATATTTGAAATTAAATAACAATAATAAAAAAATCATAACTACCTATACATGTACGGTTAATGATGATAATATATATATTTTTAATTATATTTATTACTTCATTGGTGTTCAAATTAGTAGCTATTATGGAATTTTCAATCATATATCATGTAAATCACACAAATAATGCATCTCAATATTATCTCTTATTTGAATATTTAACTTTATCTTTGTAAGATAATGTTTTTGAGTGAAAAGAATTCTTGGGTGTGCAAAGCTTATATGCGGTGGAGGACTCTACATCTGCAAGATTTTATAGCGTGGAATGTTGAATCCTTAAATTGTTAAAAAAAAAAAAATGTTCACAAACAATTATTACAGTGCTTCGAAAGCAAAGCAACGTAAAAGACATGGGAGAAGAATTTCTACATTCCATACTCAAATCAAACCCCTCGTAAATCTAACCAAATCTAAACAAAATGCAAGTGCAAAACATATAAAACGCAGACAGCTTGTAAGGGAAAATCTAGAACCCTATTTTCTAATTCTAACAAAATGAGTATTTAAACAATCAAGCCGACGAATATAATGCGAGAATAGAAAAGCATTCATAGTTACACCATAAAACAAACAATTACAAATACATAATTTAATCATTGAAGATAATTTTGTTGTGTTGTTTTTAATTAAACTGTTTCAAATACACCATGGAGAAACTTATCACCATAGCAGACAAAACATATTTGACAAAGAAATTTAAAACACATAAAACTTAGTCGGTGCAGTCCAGAATTCCAACAGGAAAGAAGATAGAGATGTAATTGACTATTTCTTTTTGTTTGTAGCTTTTGAGGGAGAAAGGCAGTTGTGAAATCCAGGAAAGAAGATGGAGATGTAATTGACAGTTTGTTTTGTTTATAGTGGAGATGTAATTAACATTTGTTTTTGTTTGTATTTTTTAGGAAGATAACTGAATGTACAGTTATTAGAAAATTAACTGCCTGTACGGGCAAAAGCATAAAACTAGACTATTAAATAAGGGCAAAACCGTAACTTCACACTATCAAATAAAATGCACAGTTTAAGAGGCATTCCCATTTTTTATATACCTTTAGGTAAAGAAAGTGGGACACAAAAGAAACATGAGTGACATTTAACATTAATTCAAAAACTTGGGCACAAAAAAAAAAAAAAAAAATTGGATTCTTGTTTAATTTTTGGTTCTTTTTTTTTTTCCCTAAAAAACAATACTCCCTTTTTTCTCATCAATCTCATAATGTAATGTTAGAGGGAGGACTCAAGTCCTCCTTGAGTCCTCCTAAAAGTGATGTGGCTTTTAAAATTACTATTGAACTTTAATAATTAACTATTAAATTTTGATCCAACAGTAATTTGAAAAGTCATATCACTTTTAAAATGATTCAATGAGGACTTAAAACCTCCCTCTAACATTACTTCAATCTCATAATGATTAATAACGATGTGTCTATTTCATACCCTTGTTATATGTACCTTTAAATTGATATTTCATCGCAACGTTAGTTTTAAGAAAAATTACATTTACTCTCTCAAACTATTATCTCATTGTCGTTGTACCCTTCAATTGTGTCAATGTCCTCATAAACTACAAAAAAATATCAATGTCTCTCAAAGCCAACAAAAAGACAAAAATAACCTCATAAATTTTCCAAAATGTCCTTGTAAATTTGAAAAATTAAAAAAAAAAAAAAAAAAAAAAAAAAACCAAGGGAGTGACCCAAATGGGGGTGGTTCGGCCTAACTGAAAAATATATGTTAAAAAAAATGAAAAACTTTTGTTTTTTTTTTGTTTTTAAAATTTTTTATTTAGTTTTTTGTTATAACTTTTTTCTAATTTTAAGAATTTTTATTTTTTTTATGAAGTGTATTTTTGTCATTAATGAGACATTGACATTTTTTGGTAGTTTAGGGGAATCATTAACACAATTGGTAATTTGGGAGACATTGACGATGGAATAGTAGTTTGAGGGGGGTATGTGTACTTTTCCCTTAGTTTTAACTATTTTAGTTGTTCTAATTTGGTGTACCACACAAGAAATCCATCTTCAGTAACGCTCCAAGTTGGCCGACTATTAATGAAACCCTATAGGTTGGCCGAACCTTACTTGATCTAAGTTGACCAAACCACACATGATTTGGGTCGATCGGACGCAATCTAATCAGGTCGACCAGATCTAGTCTAATTGAAAAGGATGTGTGCAAAGGGCATAAAGAGAGGTCACATCCACCATATCTTAGGCCTTGCCACCTAGGCTACTGACAATCTGTTAATCTTAGGGCACAACAAAAGGTATGTCCAACAGAGTTGGGGTTACAAAATCAAATTATGTTAGCCTATGATCCACTCCCTTAGCCAACATAGCCCAGGAAAAACACTTCATATAAGATAAGGGAATTGGGGTCATTAGGAGGTACATTCATTTTTAGCCAGACTCTTTTTTCCTTTTTCCTTTTCAACTTACTTTCCTTCTTTTAAGTAAATTCTAACTTAAGCATCAAAGTGACCCCCATTGGACCCCAGCAAGATACTTCAAGCTTATTCTCCCTTGTTTTGTAGGTGCTCTTGGTTAAGGATTGGGCGTGCAATCAATTAGTTCTTCAGTTGACGCCATCTTTTGGGAAATCTAATAATTGTAATATCAAGTCCTGAAGATAAAAGATCGTATTCCAAAAACTATATCAACGAGTACTCTCAAAGACGATACACCTCCACTTAATCCACCAACCAACAAAATCAAAGGATCCAGATTGAACATGACCTACAATTCAACTTAATCCTCACGATCAAAGAATCTCAACAATTAAACTTCAATTGCAAATCATGGCGCAAACATGCAACAATTGATACAGTAGAATCAAAGGACTTATGATGTGGCACAAAGCTTCATCATGCGAAACATGAATCGTTTTACGACAATTAGTATGCAGTGAAAGATGGAAACAGAGCTCTCATGAATGGGAAAAGAACGTGGAAGAACTCTTTTAAGTAAGAGTCAAAAAGAAGGTGCATAGATCAGCCTGAATTAGGTAGTCAAGTTTATGTTCGACTAAATAGTTTATATGAAAAAGATCCTTAGTGGTAAATGGTTGATCCATGGAACCAGACTTCCCTTTATAGACAAAGTATGACAACTCCCTATACCACCAAAATTCAAAATGCCGCAGATCAATGCCTATGACTGCCTGAAGGACTCGATGAACCATCTAGAAACCTAAAGAACTCACAAGGATTTTCAAGTTGTTCTCGTGAGATTATATTCAGAGCCTTCCTAGTCTTGTTAAAAACGTCAGCACAATGTTGGTTCAATAGTGTGACGCCCGAAGAATTCTAATCTCTTAAACATATTATTAAACTAAATGATATATGTTATGAAAACATTATCATTTAGCTATAGTAATGGTTTTAGAGGCGTTCATGAAATTTAGGAGATTTTTGGTTAAAACCTTTAAAACTTTCTTTAGAAAATGATCGTTTTCTAACAACCAATCTTGTAAGTATCAAAAACTGGGTTAAACGAACTTAGTTTTACTCAAACTAAAGCTCGTTATACTTGTATCAAAACCCTCTACGAAATAGTAGATTTTCGAAAAGAAAAAAAAAGTCATTCCGTTGACCTTTTAGGCATGAAGATGACTATTCATTGCTTATGTGGCACTCTTGACCTGGGCCTTATTTCTAAAATGGAGTTTCACCATTTTGATTTTATATCATAAATGGACTCTATTTAGTATATAAATGGTTTTTACTTCAGTTTGGTGAAATCAGAATTCAATTCTGAGGCAGTTGACTTTATAGCCTAAAAACCGAGCCTTAAAACCTTTAATTGTCAAATTTAGCTTAAAACTGCTAAATTCACTAGGTAGGGTCGGCTCTCACTGATTTAGGAGCTTAGGGTGATGACACATGGCAGTAGGAGAAGTTGCTGGAAAGAAAGCACAAAAAGCCAAAAAGTCTAAAAGTAAGCTTGACTTGGTGAAGACTTTGGATGGCTTGTATGGAAAGTTTGCTTTCCATGCAAAACTAGGCTGCTTGTGCATGAGGAGCAGGTCACTTGAAGCCTTGGCTTCACCTATAAATAGGAGAAGAGAGGCCAGCACCGAAATCACTCAGCCCTTGCACTCAAAACAGAAAAATCTCTCCTTCCTCTTACTCACACACTCTCACGGCACCTAGGGGTTTTTGAGGAGTTCTTCTCCAAACTATCTAGAACTTATACCCAACCTTGGTTGAGGTGTCGAGCAGCTAACCCAACCTTTAGAAGCAGTTTTGGAGTCCATTTGAGGTACGAAAGCTTCATCCTCCTCAACTAGCTTCAAAACCGGCTCAATAGAAAGGTGTTGGGAAATTTTTGTGGTTTTTCACAACCTGCTTGCATGGTCTGTGCATGATCACTTAGGAGGGTTCTAAAACTATTTTGTATCATGTTTCCATTGATCTTTGAGCTTTGGAATCATGAGAAAACATTAAGAACTCATCCTACATTCATTCGGCCTCTATAGAGTATTTTGTGAGTTTTTTATGCTAATCTGTTTTGCTAGTGTTCTTTACTGTTATTTGATTTATCAAACATATATTTGATGTATCTAATGTATGTTTGATGTGTGTTTGTTATTGGTTTGGTTCAAGAATCCTAAAGTGCTTAAAAGAATTAAAAATGAGAGCAAGCAAAGCTTGTTTTCAAAAGAAAATGAAAAAGGTTTAAAGGACTTGTAAAATCAACATATATATTGTTTGTTGGTTGTTATTTTTAATCTTATAGTGGATAACACTCAAAGTCATGTGAAAACGTCATGGTGGCCCTGCCCTTCGGCGGTATAAACATGAAGGTGAGTGAAAATTTGCTATAAGAGATTCTTATACTACTATACATATAACTCATAATAAGCCCTTACTAATAGTGGGGACGTTTATGCAGTATTACCTCTTGTTTGTTTAAATACTCATCTCGAATTATGCTCTTACTTCGGTGGAGTATTCGAATGCAATATTGGATGATTTACATTATTGTCAACCGAATCCTTATGGCATGTCCTCACTTATATGAGATTTCATAAGTTAAATGCTTTGAATAAATTATGGAAAATATGTGAGAATACTCACAAATATGACTTGTATATATATATGAGTATATGTATGAATAAAATCAAGTAATGAAAAATGAAGTGATGGATAATAATAAAGGCTAAGAGCAAAGATCCTGAAGACTGACCAATTATTATTGATTGGTCACTGATGTATGTTATTTGTATCCATATTGCTAGGCAGTGGTGGATTATTGTTATTCTGCGAAAGTAGGGTAAGTATAAAAGTACTTATTGGGGCTGATGCTGTTTTCTTTTCTATTCAATTATTGTTTATTCATTTGCATGTGTTATAAACTGCTCATACAATACATATGCATACTCTGTGAAATGGTAATGATGTGACACTAAGCTGGCGATGTGGCAGGGGAGATGGCTGATCCAGTGGACAAAAAAGGTCTTGACCCAGCTGGTGATATGGCGGGGGAGATGGCTGATCCAGTGGGCAAGAGCCTTGTCCCTAAACCAGGTAATAAGAACAGAGATTGGAATGTCAGTTCCAGTGCAAACCAACAATCTACTAAGTGGGGGAGGTGTAACAGTGCGTTAATCCGGGGTTGGCCCATTATGAGCGGAGTGTAATTTCATGCTGCATTAAGACTGAACAAAGCCTCCACAACGATGCATGAAAACCCATTCATTTCATTCATTATATCTGTCATATGCTTGTTCAATAATATTACCTGTTTATATTGGGATGCAATAGACTCACTTGTTTGCCTATGTAAATGTGATGATGTCATGTTTACATAGACTGTGATGCAGGAAGCAAAGGCATAGACCCCTTCGTCAGGTTTGATAATTATTAGACACTTCTATATAGGGATGTACTATATCCCGGAGGAGAGGTTATTTTGCTGTAAATATGTCTCTTCGTATTTTGTGTGTTTTGGTTTTTATTAATTATGGTTTGTAATATATCTAAACAGTATGATATTGCAATTGTATGCCATCTGTGGCATATGCTGCAACTATTTTTCATTTGGTGCATCTGGTATGCACATGTTTGTATTATTAAAACATTTAACGTATTTTAATTCACGAGGTATTTCAGTTAGCTTTATTGTGTAATTTAGTTGTTCCCTAGTGTTTTTAAAAGAAAAAAATATATCCGTTGTGAGACTGATCTCTAAGATAGTAATGTTACGTGGAAACCGAAGGTTTCTGCTTACGGTTTTATTGATCTAAAACTAATGCGTTACAAATAGCCTTATATAATACCCTGAAACATTAAAATATTTCATAAAATATTTAGCATAAGTTTTCAAATAAAAGCACCCATTTTTTTTTAAATAGTGTCAATATTATTTTTGAGAAAAGACAAATATCAAGCGTTCGACCCTTATTGTAACGCCCCCAAGAGTACTAACCAAACCATGGTAGACTCGTGGCGCCTCCTCAGACTCATTTACTAAGTAAACAAGTCTGAATGGATCTATCTAACATGCACATCGGAATAATCATAACTCATTACATGATAACTAACTAAATAAATCCATAATCCAATATCAATTAATGTAATAACATCCGGAATAAAACTAACTCATCTTAAAGTAACTTAAACCAACAAATACATCTCTAAAGTAAATAGTTTCCAGAAGTAAATATAATCTCAAGGATAAAGTTGATGAATCTTAAGCATATAAATCATATAGACAATATCCAATACCTCTTGCCGAGTTGCTACATCACTATCTCACATCTACAACCAAACTGAGTCTAACTCCTCAAGCATAAGCTAGACTATATCCTCCACATGAACATACCTTGCCAACGGATCCATCATCTAAAGGCTGCTAACTATCTGTGAAACACCGAAGTGACCCACATGTGGAAATGAAACAAAGATCAAGTGTAAGTCCATCACTTAGTGAGATTAAAGCACATGGGAACAGTTATCCTTACCTAAAGGTATATAAAAAGTGTGAATGACTTTTAAATTGTACATTTTATTTGATAGTGTGGAATTATGGTTTTGCCCTTATTTGATAGTGTAGCTTTATGCTTTTGTCCCTACATGCAGCAAACTCTTTAGATAACTGTACATTCAGTTATCTATTAAAAAAAAAAAAAAACTGTACATTCAGTTATCTTCCTAAAAAACTACAAACATAAACAAACGTTAATTACATCTCCACTACAAACAAAAGTAAACTGTCAATTACATCTCTATCTTATTTCATATTGGAATTCTCAACTGTCCTTCTTCCTCAAAAATTACAAACAAAAAGAAATAGTCAATTACATCTCCATCTTCTTAATTGTTAGAATTCTGAACTGCACCAAGCAAGTTTTATATGTTTTAGATTTATTTGTCAAATATGTTTTGTGCTATGGTGATAAGTTTCTGCATAGCGTATTTGTAACTGTTTAATTACAAATAACACAACAAAACTATCTTCAATGATTAAATTATGTATTCATAACTGTTTGTTTTACGATGTGACTATGAGTGGTTTTTGCATTATGTTCATCAGCTTGATTGTTTGAATACTCATTTTGTTAGAATTAAAATAGAAAAACACTGTAATATTTGTACACATTCTGGAACAAATATACATATTTTCGAAAAGCACTTGTGTTTAGCGCAATAAAGGGTTCCAGATTTTTCCTTACAAGTTGTCTGCGTTTTATACGTTTTGTACTTTGCGTTTTTTATATCTGGTTTGGATTTACGAGGGGTTTGATTTGGGTATGAAATATAGAAATTCTTCCCTCATGTCTTTTCCGTTGCTTTGCTTAATTGTTTTGCTTTATTTATTTATTTATTTATTTTGGGTCTTGTTTTGCTTACATTGTACAATAAATGATTGGGTAAACAATATATTATATATAATTCCTTAAAAAATTATATATTTTTGCCATGAAGTCTTAGGACAATTTAATTCATTTAAATTTTCTAATCATTACGAGGCCATGAACATAGCAAAAAAAAAAACGGAAATATCCTATAATTTTCTATTATTCTCATAAGTATAATGAATGATAATTTGTATATTTTCTTTTTTTAGTTTCTTCACACATAAATCTCAAATTTTCAGATCTCTCTCCTTCATATAATTAACATATTTGTGACTTTAAAAATTCTTGTTATGTTTGTAAGAAATGATATGGCTGGGTGGTCATATTACATTCATATGTTTATATCTTTTTTTTTTTCCTCTTCCTGTATACTGCTTTAAACATGGAAGTGAACTTCATCATGTACTCAATATGTGTACACCTTATAACTACTAATAAGTAAAAAGAGATTGAAATTCAATACAATTCAATCTAATCTCTTATTTAAATGTTTAATTTTATCTTTGTAAGATGATGTTCTTGAGTGAGAATTATTGGATGTGGAAAATTTCTATGTGGTGGAGGACTCTACATCTACAAAATTTTATAGTGTGGAATACTATATCATGAAAACTCTTTGAATAAAAAATCAATGGCATAACTGGCTCCCATAATGTAAGCACAAAAAAGATCCAAAAGATACACAAAGATTGAAAAATCATCTAGCAATAAAACAAAAAACGTTATCACTCAACAGAAAATATGAAATGTGGTTGATATAAAAACATGCAATTGTTTGTGATTGGAGGGCTAGGCATGTAGGATTATCTTCCTCAGATTTATGCCCCCGTCAATTTGAAACAGGATAATCCTCATTAAGAATGAGATACAGAAACTTGTATACATAATCATATAAGAATTGCACTTCACTACTATAAATGAAACATAAAAAAAACACCATTTGCTATATATTTTTCAATACCTTTTGATTTGAAGTAACGACGTGTGCTATCTAAATTAATTCTTTTTCATTTTCTTTTAGTATAATCTAGATATTAAATTTACTTTATAATATAATATAATAAATCCATGTTAATAAAATTATAATATTAACAATTATAGTGATATATAACAATGGGAACCAAGTACGTGCATTGCACGTGTTGTCCCAACTAGTATATATAAAATGTGTGGATTCATAGGTTTTGTAAAAGATTTCCAATTTACAAGATCATTTTATTGTGTAAGACAGTTATGACATTTGAAAAATATACAATGCAATACATATATAATATACATGAATAAACTGACTATTCTATCATAGTTAAACTCCATATAGTCTACTCGGGCCCTTACCCCTTCCTGCTCGGGTTTACAACTTTACACGCTCTCGTAAGAACATATGGTACAATACCAATGCCCTAAATATTACATAACATACCGTCTAATATTAGCAGTTCGACTTCGGGTGACTCACACTACTAGCACAACCATGGTTGTTACCACCATGTAAACATGGTTGTGTTAGCTACTTCTGGTCTATTGGATCAAACAACAATCATAAAATACTTATGGACCATAGGGCTTTGCCCGTATAAACATATCTTATCTTTTTCTGTTTTTTACATGTATGCATAACAATAAAATACTTTCACGAACATCATTCATCTCATATTCTCAGTTATTACATATGCATAAAAAGGAGTTCATATGTTCATAAAAATAGTTCGTGCAATAAAAGCTATGCATGTATTATTGATCATATCAAAATAGACAATGTTGTAACCATGCAATGCATAATAGTTTTCATTTGAGAATCACTCACCTAAATCGTGAGGTAACTCCTCAACACAAACTCCATACTCCTCAAGATACTCTTCTGCAAACAATCTTAATGTTAGACAACTATTCTTGACAAAAGACACTGACCTATGACTCAAGAACTAACAAAACATAGTTCTGGACAAGGGTAGGATTGATCCTGAGAATCGATCCTGGATCGGCAAAAACGTTTTCGAACGCATCCAGAACGCTCCCGACCTCCAAAACGACTCATTCCAACCATAGAACGACTCTCACAGCCTTTAGAACTTATCTAGGATCAAACTTTAACAATCTTACACTCAAAACTCAAAACAAACGGTCAAACGACTCCACAACAATTTTAGAACAATAAAATAAATTACAACTTATCAAAAGACATAAACTACGACACTAAAACAAAACAAAAACCTACTAACCTAATAGAATAAAACAAGAACATCATAACACACAATGATGATTGGTGCAACCAATTATCTTACTTACCTTGAGGGACTTAGAAACTCCCAAAACTTGTGAAGAACGAAGGAAATAAGACTCATATTTATTACAGTACTTCGACAGCGTTTTCACACCTTGAAATTCATGCAAATAGGTTAAGAGAAAGTTTATGATGAATATATAGAGGTTACGACCGCATTAGGGCTTCAGAAAACCCTAAAATCGCATTTTCACGCGATATGATCAATCCTAGTGCTGACAAAGCATGAGGATCGATCCTCCTGTGGCCAGGATCGATCCTCTTGCTCAGATGATCGATCCTTCCCTATAGATGATCAATCCTCTAGGTCTAAAAAAGATATGGTGGTCCAACTAAACTCCAAAATTCTCCCGAACTTGCCCGGCTCGATTCCAACTAACCCTAGGATCCAAAATATTCAAATTCTTAACTAGGGTTAGAATCGGGGTATTACACTTATCATTTGAGAAGATTATCCTCCTCAAGGTAACCTTCAAAACCCACACCATTCCTTTGTATTTTATTTCACTATTTACGGTATTACTAAGCATGTTTTGACTTTTAAAGTGCAAAATAAAATTTAAAACCCTTTATATGTTAAAATTTTAAATAGTTTTTATTGAAATGCATGACCTTGTGTTTTACCTCAAAACATGTTTATTATGTTATTGAAAACTGTTTTAGGCTTATGCTTAGTCATGGTAAAGTTTTGGGTAGTTTTTTTAGCAATTTTTATGCATTATGGCCATCATCAAATGTTTTACTATTCTAAGTCAAATGTTTGATCCTCAAGAGCAAACGTTCGACAGTAACCAGAAATGTCTAATTAGGGTTTTTGAGAGAGATTAGCACACATGTCCTATGGTTAATGGTTTACAACATTCTTAGTATATTATTGGATTATTTCGCTGTAACGAGATTGCAAGATGTTCAGAAAAACGGATGAGCATTCAAGGTAAATAAACAACTGGGTATGGAACTGTACTAGTTAAAAGTGCGATATGTCAGTTGATTGAGCACGTATCTTTTATGCTATGAGTTTATAATTTTTATAACATGATTATTATTGCTCCCAAAAGATTAATTGCTTATATATCTCTATTTTTAAAATAAATAAATAATACTTGTATGGTAGGTCATGGTCTACCGGTACGAGTGATAGGGCGACTATAGGCTTATTATTATTACAAGTTAATTTTACGGGCAAATCATTTATTGATGTTATGTGTGCCTTGGATTCAATGGTTATAGTTTTGTAACCAGCTTACCATTTTTCAAGTGTGGTCATTGTTACGACTTTGCTAGTAGTAGTGTGGGCCACCCAATGTCGGACTCAGTCAGACTGCTAGTACAAGATAGTATGTTTGTGCAATGTCTAGGGCACCGGCGTGGTACCAGATGTTCTTTTAAGAACGCGCAAACCCTGTTGAGAGAGGGTAATGTCTCGCGTATAACATATTGTTAACATATGACTTAATTCATATATAAGTACAACACATTTTCTGCATTAAAATCTAAGTATTAGATCGCCAGGACTATGCCATTTCTTCAAAATAAATCTCATACATTTTTATGACATAGTAATGGAAGTCGAGTACATCATTTATGTAAAAGTCATGCTAATTTACGGTTTCCTTAGGAACTTATTTGTAAAACAATTTCATACCATTTTACTTACTAAATCGGTGGATTTACTCAGTTACCTTCGATTCCCTTCCCTGTGAAATACTTTGGTATTTTACAACCCCCAATGATTCGATTGCTTATGGGATATCTCGCTTGAATAAAGATGTTAGGCAAGCAGTTCATATACTCATGCTTGGTTTTATAGTTGTAAAGCTTTGTGCCCATATTTATTAATGATAGAACTGCTATTAAATGATTTATTGTTAATAAACTCATATTAGTTATTCTGTTGTTTACTCTGATAAATAATTATAAGTAGAGGATTCAGTCAATTACTAGTTAGCTGATTTGGATACCTTATAAGTAAATTACTTCGGGTTAGTTAAATTATAGGCCACAAATCAAAAAAAAAAAAAAAAATGCTAGGATACAAGGACCATTTTTTTTTTTAATCATTTTTTCATCATCTAAAGTTGATGTACATTTTAAAATTACTATTGAATTTGAGATGAATCACTATTAAATTTTGATCAAATGATGATTTTAAAAGCCACATCAATTTTGATAGGATTAAAAGAAGATCCCTATCGATACTCATTTTATTAATTGGCTACTCAAGTTCTCAAAAGTATCAGTATTGATACCTGAGTCTTTTTCATTAACCTTACTAATCCCTAAGTTCCGTAAAAGTTAATGGCCAGCCACTTCAAGGCCTATCAGCGACTGACATGTTTCTTACATACTTTCTCATTTGTCCAATTCATTGAGACATGTCCACATTACTGACACGTCATTGATAAGTGAATGCGACGTGGAAGCCTCCAACCAGTTTCACACGTCGTCAGAGCCTCTACGCATTTCAAAGTTGGATAGTTGCGCTTCTATATAAAGGGATGATCCAATGTACCTTTTGTGGGTCCTATTTATGGCTTATTCTCTCATATTCAACGCTAGTGTTGTTTCTCCTCTTACCCAATTCTCTTGTGTATAGCGTAAGAAAAAAAGAAGAAGAGAGGTATTACCTTTTTTCACTGCACTTTTGAATGTATGTATTATTAGTGGTAGTTGTTTCCATTGATGGATTCCTTATGTTAGTGTTTAGAGTGATTTTGTTTTAGTTAAATTTTTGTAGGTCCATAATGCACATGGTGTAGTTTTGAATAAGAAATGGACCACAACAATTATAGTTTATATATATACTTACTACATTGTGTTTTCATTTGTTTTGTTGCACTGTGTTGTTGGTCGGTTTGTTACTTTGCTTTGGGTCCAACTATTTGTCACTTTGCTTTGTGATGGCACTTATATAATGACTTTATTATTACATGTGATAATTCCTCATAATTACCCAATAAAAGCATTTAATGAAAGACTTAAAAAGAATATTTTCTATTCCATTTAGAATGGATTTATGAATTTATTACAAATGGACTCGAAATGAATTTTAGACATAAGTTTTGATTTCTGCAAACTCTATAGGTAAAACAGTCCATAGAACCGAATTTGGTACAATTTATTTATAAAGTTAATGGACATATTAGGTATTAATTTTTGGATATTTATTACCCCGAGTAATGAAGTTAATTTAATATTTAAATGATATTATTTTGAGGTTAATTAATATAATTATTTTAGAGGAGCAGTTGAGTAAAAAATCAAAATGAGTACTGTTTGAAAGAATAGTAAAGTATAAGATAGCCCTTTCGAAAAAAAAAGAAAAGAAAGTAAAGTATCAGAGAGCATTTGTGGTATATTGACTGGAAGATATTTAAGGGACTCATATAAATAAATAATAATAAAAAAAAAAATTCACAAAAGTCTTCCGAATTTCAATGCGATTTGAATAATTTTCTCAATTTAATTTTTCAAATTTTTAATTTGTCTCATTCAGTCCCTTCCGTTAAGATTTTTTATTAAATCCTAACAGAGAGGTGTAAAAATTACCAAAATACCTCTTATTTTAATTTTTTTTTATAATTTTTTTTTGTTTAAAATATATTGATATTTTAAAAATTTTAACAAGGTATGACAGTGAAAATAGATAAAGGGAGATGAAATGAAACAAATTAAAAATATGAGGAACTAAAATAAAAAAAAAATTAAACATTAAAAAATTATTCAAATCGCATAAAAATTTGAAACATTTGTGATGAAAAAAAAGGATAAGTGCGGCATACGCTGTCAACCTACATTTTAATGTAAACATATTGATGGTTACAGAACGGGAAACCTCCTTTCTTCGCGAAGGCTGGAAGGGAAGGCGAGCAGCAGGGAGAGAGATAGAGAGAGAGAGACAGAGAGATGGAAACATATTTATGGTTTATTATCATCACTCAATCACACAAGCCAATGATTAAAAAAAGAAACAATTGAACAAAAAATTCCAAAATAAATATATAGAGATGGAAATATCAATTCCAAAATCAATATTAATTGCCCCCCTTTCGATTTCGAATAATAAATTATAGATATTCCTTAAACATAAAAAAATAAACTAATTAATTAATGGTAGCTATAATGTCTTGGGCTATTCGGGCAAGGGCGTAAACGCGATGATTCCAATCGGTTAACGGCGATGGCCGTGGTTGGCAGCGAACAAAGCTTCCAGTGAAAGCCTTGTCTCCATGAGTGAAAGCCGCTTCACAACTGAAGAACTGCTCACAAGACTCTGCACTTCCAGCAACGTCCTCCATATTACCTTGAGCTATTCGGAAAAGGCCGATATCAAACTTTTCGATAGCGTCCGGACAAGTACTTACAGCACTGCCCCCATACTCGTACCGACAATAAGTCAGCATGTCCTTGAGAACTGGATCACTTGCCTGCCCAAGCAAATTTTTCACTTGGGCAAAAGTTTCATTGGTGTTGGTTTCCACAACTTGCAACATGATGCGAGCAATGCCTTTCACGTCGGCGCTAGCGCTGCCCGGGTCCGCCCTTAAAGTCGACGTGCAAATCACAGCAAAGTCGGTCTTCGCGCATAAGTCATCCACCAAATCTGCACGCACCATTAATCCTGAGAATTGGCTGAAAACCAAGAGCAGAAAAGCCAACGGAAGGGATTTCATCTTCACGATTTTGATGAAAACAAATTTTAAAATATATGCCTATGGGACACAACACAAGTCTATATATACTAACTCTCCTACGTACGTACGCCTATTAGCGTTAATTAGAACCAGCCTCCAAGAAAATCAAGTCATGGACTCAATGAACTTAAAGGAGGTGAGGATTTTATTTGTTCGCAGGAATTTAAGGAGCTGGATTTGGCATTAAATATATCAAAGATTCTTCTCTAAATTTATGATTCTTTTAATATATTACGGATCCGATCCATTAAATGGCGACAATTCATCAAGGGCATGTTTGGCAAAGGTTATGGGTTGGAATAGGTGGATTATTAACTTTTGATGTGATATAAAGTAGTGAGAATGTTGTAAATTTTTTGTATGGAAAAGTAAAAATTTTTATTTTTTAGTGAATTTTTTATTTTAATAGTAATAAAAAAATAAAAAAAATTATTAAAAAGTGGTTAATGTGAAATAAAAAATGGGAATGTTTTTTTGGATTTAGGAAAAGTGATAAATAGTAAAACTCACTAAATAATAACTTCTTTTGCCAAACATGCCCTTTGTATCTTTTGCTCCTCCTCATTATTTAAAGTTTAAACCTGTCAATTTCCCTCCCTTTTAAAATTGTGCCTATTTAAAGCCCCCAACCTTTCTAATATTTTCTGCATGATCATTTTCCACTCACTTAAACACACGGATTCTTCCTTCTTTCAGCACCCATTTTCCGAATTCTCCTCCTCATCTTCTTCTTCATTCCCCTTGCCAGAATCTTTGTCTTGCAATTACATGTACAATTTTGAAAACCAATCCCTTCCTTTCAATGAAAATGCCTCTTTCCATCCTCTATCACACACTTTGGGCATGTTTGGCAAAGGTTATGGGTTGGGGTAGGTGGATTGTTGACTTTTGATGTGATATAAAGTAAGGGGAATGTTGTAAATTTTTTGTATGGAAAAGTGAAATTTTGTTTTTAGTGAATTTTTATTTTAATAGTAAATAAAAAATAAAAATTGTTAAAAAGTAGTTGATGTGATATAAAAAGTGAGAATATTTTTTTGGGTTTAGGAAAAGTGATGAACAGTGAAACCCACTGAACAGTAACTTCTCTTGCCAAACATGTCCAAAATATAATAGATTTTAGAATCTGCCAAGATAAGGATTTCTTACCATTTCTTTTAAAGTGTAAATTCTCAAATTACGTTAATTCAAGTTCTTTTTTACATCAACCAACTTAAACAATATTATTTATTAAAAATGTGACATGTTACTAACGAAAATTTGATATATTTTTAGGGAAAAATGCAAAATTGGTCCCTGTGGTTGGCCTAAAACTACAAATCACTCCCGTGGTATAGAAAAAAACTTAGAGGTCCCTGTGGTTGGCTAAAATAACAAATCACTCCCTGAAGCAAATTTCCGTTAGTCATTTTAACAGAAACCGTTAGTTTGCCACGTCAAACCAATAGGGACGCGACACGTGGCAATATTTTATTAAAAAATTTATTAAAAATATAAAATTATAAAAAAAACTCAGAAATTAAATTTAAAAATTAAAAAAAAAAATAGAAAATGAAGGGGGCTGCCGGCAGCCACCCCTTTGTCGGTGGCTGGCAGCAGCCCGCCCATTGGTTGCCGGGGATGGCGGCGCGCCATCCCCGACCACCTCTGGGTGGCTCTCCAGCCACCCCAGCAGTGGGGGTGGCCCCTAGATCCGGCTAGGGGTGCTTGGAGCCACCCCTGCTCATGGGGGTGGCCGGCGCCACCCCGGCGTCACCTGGGGTGGCAGAGCGCCACCCCGGCGTCATCTGGGGTGGCCGCGCGCCACCCCGGCGTCACCTGGGGTGGCATCGCGCCACCCCAGCGTTATCTAGGGTGGCTACGAGCCACCCCTAGCCGGATTTAGGGGTGGCTCGCGGCCACCCAGATGACGCTGGGGTGGCGCGCGCCACCCCAGATGACGCCGGGGTGGCGCTGCACCCCAGGTGACGCCGGCGTGGCCGCTGCCACCCCCATGGAGCAGGGGGTGGCTCGCAGGCCACCCCTAGCCGGATCTAGGGGTGCCTTCGGGCCACCCCACTGCTGGGGTGGCCGGCGAGCCACCCTAGAATGGGTCGGGGATGGCGCGCGCCATCCCCGACCACCAATGGGCGAGCTGCCGCCAGCCACCGACAAAGGGGTGGCTGCCGGCAGCCCCCTTCATTTTCTTTTTTTAAAAAAAAAAAAAAAAAATTAATTTCTGAGTTTTTTTTATAATTTATATTTTTAATAATTTTTTTTGATAAAATGTGCCACGTGTCGCGTTTCTATTGGTCTGACGTGGCAGACTAACGGTTTCCGTTAAAATGACTAACGGAAATTTGCTTTATAAAAAAAACTCAGAAATTAAATTTAAAAATTAAAAAAAAAATAGAAAATGAAGGGGGCTGCCGGCAGCCCCCTTTGTCGGTGGCTGGCAGCAGCCCGCCCATTGGTTGCCGGGGATGGCGGCGCGCCATCCCCGACCACCTCTGGGGTGGCTCTCCAGCCACCCCAGCAGTGGGGGTGCCCCTAGATCCGGCTAGGGGTGGCCTGGAGCCACCCCTGCTCATGGGGGTGGCCGCGCGCCACCCCGCGTCACCTGGGGTGGCAGAGCGCCACCCGGCGTCTCTGGGGTGGCCGCGCGCCACCCCGCGTCACCTGGGGTGGCATCGCGCCACCCCAGCGTTATCTAGGGTGGCTACGAGCCACCCCTAGCCGGATTTAGGGGTGGCTCGCGGCCACCCAGATGACGCTGGGGTGGCGCGCGGCCACCCAGATGACGCCGGGGTGGCGCGCTGCCACCCCAGGTGACGCCGGCGTGGCGCGCTGCCACCCCCATGGCAGGGGGTGGCTCGCAGGCCACCCCTAGCCGGATCTAGGGTGGCCTTCGGGCCACCCCACTGCTGGGGGTGGCCGGCGAGCCACCCTAGAAGTGGTCGGGGATGGCGCGCCGCCATCCCCGACCACCAATGGGCGAGCTGCCGCCAGCCACCGACAAAGGGGGGCTGCCGGCAGCCCCCTTCATTTTCTTTTTTTAAAAAAAAAAAAAAAAAAAATTAATTTCTGAGTTTTTTTTATATTTTATATTTTTAATAATTTTTTTGATAAAATGTGCCACGTGTCGCGTTTCTATTGGTCTGACGTGGCAGACTAACGGTTTCCGTTAAAATGACTAACGGAATTTGCTTCATTGAGTGATTTGTTATTTTAGCCAACCACAGGGACCTCTAAGTTTTTTCTTATACCACAGGGAATGATTTGTAGTTTAGGCCAACCACAGGGATCAATTTTGCATTTTTCCCATATTTTTATAATGTTTTTGTGATTTATGTCATAAAAAAATTTTGAATTAAAAAATATCTTTTGCTTTACTAAAAAAGAAACGTTTTTTCAAAATTGAGGAAAAATTCTTTTGAAATAATTTTTTGTTTGGCTGCTTCGAAAACATCATTTCTTTTTTTAATATGTAGTATTTTTCAAATCGTTCAATATAGCTTAAATTTACGTAATACTATAAAAAAAATTTGTAAGAGGTCTTGATCCATCTGCCGGCCGCTTCAATCCCTCCTTAGATTTTGGAATCTGCCCACTTATATTGCTAAATGGATCCGGCAATTAAATCTGCCCAACCACGTAACAGTTTTTCAGGCAAACTGAAAATTACAAAGAAAGGTTAAATAAGACACTCACGCAATCCTTGTCCACACATCCGGTAAAGTATTCTATTTCAAGCCTTGACATTTCTAGTAGGCAAAATATTTCCAAACAAAGAAATTATTTTTTTTAAAAAAAATTCTTATCCATCCTGACATCATTAGATAGACTGATAAAAACTTGTTAAATTCATGATACAAGACCTGACCAATAAGAGACGTGCTAGACGTTAAACCTTATAGCCCTCCTTCCATCTGATTCTTGTAAATTTATGATTGAATTTGTGAGATCAACATTTAATAATGAATTTGTAAGAATTAGACGTAAGAAGAACTATGAAATTGGAAAAGAATATATAATTTCTCTACCAATAATATATTTCAACATTCATACTAGCAAGAGGAAAATTCACGTATAGCAAATACATGTCTCACAAGTATAACCCAATAAAATTTCTCGACTTCACTCCTACATTTCCGATACCCTCAAAAGAAAAGAAAAGAAAAAAAAAAATCTATGGTTCACATTGTTAGAATATACCGAAATATATATTTTTCGTATATTCTATATTTGGTTGATATTGTAATATTTTCTATTTAAGGTTAATTGTAATCAAATATGAGATATTTGATTACTATTCTTATATTTACTTTATACCCTATAAATAGGGACCTTTGTATTGTAAACAAATTAAATTAATGAACACAATGTAGCCCTAAGAGCCATTTAGAGTGGTGAACGTAGGTGTGTAACACCGAACTACCCGTAATTCTCTGTGTCTTATTCTCTCTCTTACTTCTGCTGTTATTTACATATTTTATATTTCCGTACACATTTCAACATGGTTTCAAAGCCACTTTTTTGTAGCCTTCAATAAACGTTATTGACGTTTCCTGGTATTCCATCTGACGACCTCACCGTTTCAGTCGTCCTCGCTCTTCGCCTACACTGCCCTCCACGGATTTCAGCATTCCAGGCCTTATCTCACACTCTGCAACACGTGTATGAGAAGCTTGGAAGCCGATCTATACAACCCCGCCGAAATCAGCCCAAACCCACCTGCCACGTGCTCTCACGCGCCGCCACAAAGTTTATGTCCTTCTTCCCACGCGCCCCATGCGCCGCTCTCTACATGTTCAACCGCACACCGCTATGCTCCTCCACTCACCTCAGAAGTCGCACCATTCTACAGATCCGCCGATATACGTTCCAGATATGCCCAAATATCTGTCATCCGATCATCCTTGCGCCTCCATGCGTGGCCTCCTGCTTCGAATGTTTCAACCACTCTCTGCACATGCTGCCTTCTGCAGTCGTCTCTAGAAACGAACACCGAATTCCATATCGAAATCCACCGATCTACCACATCGATGATAGCACTCGCCCCCATAACAATAGACACGCCTCCATGTGCCATCAGCAGCTTCTACGCGTGGGATCCACGAGCCACACCTCCAGCACACTACATTGCGCCGCACCGGATCCCTACCCACGTGTGCACCTGTATCCACCATCACTTCTGTGTGTGCGCCACACCAGATCGCCACCTGAGGCTAAGGCTGCACCTGCACCTGTGTTGCACCAGATTAGTACCTACAGGTCATGTTTTTTTTTTTTTAAATATTTTCTGCTAAAAAAAAAAAAGAGAGAAAAAAGGAGAAAAGAAAAAGAAAAAAAAAATCCTTTTGTGTTTTGGCCCAAGCCAGCCCTTTTAAATTTTGGTCCAAGCTGACCCTTTTGGATTTTGGTCCAAGCCGGCCCTTTTGGATTTTGGCCTTTGTCGGCCCTTTTGTGTTTTGGCCCAAGCCAGCCCTTTCTAGATTGCCCATTGTCAGCTCTTTTGTTGTTTTGGCCCAAGTTGGCCCTGCATCTCGGCCCATGCTGATCCATCTCCGTTGCTGCCATGTGCCGCTGGCCACCCGCCAGCCTCTTGTTTCATCCGGTAGTGTTCACGCTCAATCTTCACCATCAGCTCATGTCGACCCATCTTCGTCGCCGTCACGTGCCACTGTCTCTGCCAACCCACCAGCCTCTTGTCTCCTTCGGCAATGTTCGCGCTCAGTCTTCACCACCGGCCCACCCCAATCTGTCGCCACCACATGCTGCCATCGTTGGCCACTCGCCCGTCTCTTGTTCCTTCCAGCAGTGTTTCCGCTCAGTCTTTACCACTGGCTTACGCTGATCTATCACCGCCACATGCCGCTGTCGTTGGAACGGTGAAGTCGTCAGATGGAACACCAGGATGCCACTTATCGCAAGAAAACCTCATTAGCCCAGCAAGCAGATGGTTGAAAGAAATCTTACACTTACTCAAAAAAATAATGAAAAAAGTTAAAAAAGAAAACAGATGTGATTAGAAACTTGTATGTAATCAAGGAGAAGGCTCATTCGAAAGCGAAATTCCGATATAGAAGTCAAACAAAAATTTCCTTCACTTCACCCTGCCTACAAATTCAAGTATTCAATACAAGCAACATCTAAATTACCATAACACAGCAACAGCAGCATTAAAATACATCATCCCTAAAGCTTTAAATGGCCAAAAAAACAAAAAGAACTATAAACCACCAACTTTTTTTTTTTCTTTCACCACAAACAGCTACAAAAACAAAAGAACCATCCAACAAAATCAACCTATTAGACTAACCCGACCAATAGGCTTTTAACCATAAACTAGGTGAAAAACAAAACACATTCCCATAAACAACATGACTTAACTTGGAATCATATGATGGTTTACATTGGTCGAGAAAGAAAGTTCAGAGGGGCCAATATTAAAATATAAAATTAAAAAAAAAAAATTGATTAAAAATATTAAAAAATTTAATTAATGAAATATATAAATAATTTAACAAAATTCAATTATTATGCAAACCATAAAAATGTATGCAAGTATTTACTTAAATCTACCTCGACACAAGTTTGTTTAGAATTGATTTGACCTCAATGAAATTATTGTTGTTTTCTATAATCTCAAATAACTACAATAGATATTTTATATAATTAAAATATGTAACAAAATTAAATATATTTATAAATAATTAATTTAAAAAAGCAATCTAAATTTAAAAGTTTATATATACATTTTTTATTATTTAATAATAATTTTTTTTTTAAAAAAAAAACTAGTGTAAAAATTTGATTACTTTTTACTCTGTTCGAGGCTGTCTTTTTATTGTAGACCTCTTAAAAAAATAATTAAACACTTAATTTGAATTGTTAAACCGAAGAAATTTGGCTGACTCGAATTCGCAAATCATCGTGGAACTGGTATATTGTTGAACATGTTTCAACTTTCAAACTTTGGCAAATCAAAATCGCAAAATAGTTCAACATATATATACTTTTTATGTCATGTTAATCTACGTATTACTAAACGCATCGTTTTGGGGGTTAGCTCAGCGTTTTTGTAACTTGGAATTCGCAAATCGCAACACGCAACTCACTGTCTCATGCTACGCATCGTTTAATTAGGATTTGGTACAACTTTCAAAACAGTGTTGCCAACTTGCGTGTTTGCTGGCTTCAATTTCAAATATAGACTAACACTCGTGGGCCCCTCAAGTGGCTTTCTCGTCACTTCATTGCCTTGATTCTTGAAAGTTGAAGGGATAGAACAATGAGAAGTGACAAGCATTTATTATTAACCAAAATTTACACGATAATATTACTTAAAATTTACACGGGTGTGTTTGGCAAAGGTTATGGGTTGGGGTAGGTGGGTTATTGACTTTTGATGTAATATAAAGTAGAAGAAATGTTGTAAATTTTTTGTATGGAAAAGTGAAAATTTTTATTTTTTAGTAAATTTTATATTTTAACAGTAATAAAAAAATAAAAAAGGTTGTTAAAAAGTTGTTGATGTGATATAAAAAGTGAGAATGTTTTTTTTTTGTTTAGAAAAAGTGATAAATAGTAACATCTCCTAAACAGTAAAACCGTTTCCCAAACATGCTCAATGAGTTTTTATAACAAAAGAGTCGATAGAACAATGAGAAGTGTCTTCCAGACTTCTACTCTTCCATTCCCCCTTTTCTTTTCTTTTTTTCGTCTTAAAAAAAAGAAAGAAAGGTATTTTGTTCCTTCTTCTTGATTATTCGTCTAAGTTTTGTTTCTAAAAGTTGAAGATTGAGTTTAGTAGTCCAGACTCCAAACTTCTAGACTCGAAGTGAAGGCTGCTGAAGTACATATGATTCAAACTAAAAGTTGAAGACTCAAAGATGAAGTTGAAACAGCGACAAGAGGAGAAGTTCACTGATTCAGACTTCGACATTAGCAGCCAGCGACAGAGTTCTACTGTGGGCGCCCCCACTAAGAGTCTGAGGATGGGCAAGTCTAGGGCACCAGAAGAATCCTACGGGAGTACAAAAACTTTTTAGCGGTTGAGAGGGAGCATTTGACTCCTCTCGACCCCCATACCTCCTCCTCTAGTTGTGACCACATTTCGGTATTTCAATTAATTACGTTAGTATTATTGTGATTTTCACAATAAGCCTAGTGTAATGCTTGTATTTACATTTACAGTATTTATTAGTAGGGGTGGTAATTTTTAATATGACTCGCGAACCTGACATGAACACGACACGAAAATAGCAAGTTGGGGTTTGGAGTTATTGCGTCGGGTCACAACTCGTTTATGACCCGTTTAGTTATCGAGTTAGACAAGTCAATCCAATGGGTGACCCGTCTGACCCTTTTTTTTTAAAAAAAAAAAACGCATAAACCTAATGCGGTAAATCGTAAAACCTAAATTCCTAATTCATTTCCTTACCTCGCAGCTTTCCTTACCCCGCAGCCTTCGGCCCTCCCCTCCGCACAGCACATGCACCCTCTCGTCACGGCTCACATGGTGACGTAGGACGTTAGCCATAAAGAAAAAAAATAATAATAATAAAGATTTTATTATATATATATTTTATTTCTTTTTCAACTTTATTTATTTCTTTTATAGGATTGTAATTGTTTTTCTTACTAGGATTAAGTTTACTTTCTCTACTAGGATTTGTAATTATTATTCTTTCCTTATTAAAGACTAGGTTTACTTGTTCTACTAGGACTAGGATTATTTTCTTTATTAGGATTAGAATTACTTTCTCTTCAAGTTTTCTACTAGTAAAATTATGTGAGTTTACATTGAAAAAAAACACACAATTAAATATTTATCAATCAAAGAATTTCTCTCAAACACTCTGTGAAGTTTGTTACTTTTAAGCCTGCAGGCTTATTTTATCTTTTAGTCAGAAGACGTAGACGCTTCTAATTTGTTTACCAAGTCTTCCACTACGTCAATTGGTATCAAAACAAGCATTTATCTTGATCATGGCCAATCAACGCACCGGCGACAATCCCCTTACCGACGCTGATAGTGAGAGGGAGGTTCTTTTGAGAGTCGAATTCATAGAGTTCCAGCAAACAACGCAACAGTCCCTACAACGACTGCAAGATATGATGGAACAATTGTTGAGAGGACCCAATCCAAATCATAGGGACGATGATGCCCGAGATGGCGATGGGATCCGGGTGATACCCGTTCATCACCGACGTCTTGCACCAAATAATCGTCAACCGAACCATGAAGAATTCAGCGATGATGAAGATTATACTGAATGAGTATTCGATCGGAACGTTGGAGCAGATCGGAGAGGTGGAGGACGTGGAGGTGCTGGCTGTGGAGGCGCAAGATTTAGGAGGAATGTCAATGACGATGCTGGCTATAGAAGAGTTTATGAAGAGCAACCTATGCGTCAGGATTATGTTAGGGAGGAATCTCAAGAGTACCGCATGAAGATTGATCTTCTATCATTCAATGGGCATCTTCACATTTGAAGATTTCCTTGATTGAGTGATGGAGGTAGAGAGATTCTTCGATTACATGAGTATTATAATTATGATAATATACTTTTTTTTTTTTCTATTCAAAGTCAGGGAAATGGGGAAACATGAAGATTACAATGGAGGGTCTTTGCCACTCCTTAAATGAATAGAAGACAAGAAAAAAGTTGTAGTGGGAATGCTACCAAACACAAGGTTTGAAGCGGCCCATCGAGCTATAAGATGCGCACAAACATTCGCATATCGAAAAATCTTAAAAGCTTTCCAATGTAAAAAAGAAGGCAGCTGCAATCTAATATTAGAAAAAATAGACTCTGTGTTCCAATCTTCAAAAAGCTAAGGCTCATTTAAAGCAAGGATTGTAAAAAGACAATCTCCTTCAATAATCAGGGAAGAACAGCCAAAAGAAGCTGCTAACCTGATAGCCAACAACGCAGTAAGAGCTTCACCTTTATCAGCATCAATAAAGGAGAGTCTTAAGGAGTTCACAGCCAAAAAATTACCCTGTTGTTCCCTTAGAGTTGCTGCTGCCATAGCGAAAGATGGCCGGAATGTTGTCACATCAAAATTAACCTTAAGGGAGCCGAGAGGAGGGGGCATCCAAACAGAAAACTCCGAATGCCTAAGAAACTATGCTTCCAGATGAAACTTAGTAGCAGATTTAATCCTTTTCAGCAAAACATAAGGATACGGTTGAACAGCTTCAAAAAGTAAGTTATTACGTGCTAACCAGATATTGTCCATAAACACAAGAGCTGAAATTTGGAACTTCTAAACCTTAGCATCAGGGATACCCAGAATGTCATATGGATTCAAAACAGCCTTAATCTAATAAACAAAAGCTGAGGGCCCAGAGATGACAAGACTCTAGATAATACATTTTGATAAGTCAATACTGATATTATGTTTCGTGTACTATGATTTTGGTGTTGGAAGTCCTCTTACGGTCTTCAAGGATAGTAAGTACAGTACTTACCGAGTTATTTGACAATGATTTATTTGACGTTTTATATGCTTGTAATGATTTTAAAAGGAAATGATTTGCGAAAAAAGGATTTGACAAAAGAAAGGCTTTTGAGAAAAGATGTTAAGGCGAAAAGGTTTTGGTTATATTTATTAAGTTGTTAAGAGAATTCGTAACCTTGAAATTTGCAAGAGGCTGAGACTGGTATGACTGTACGGTACTGTACAGTATTGATAGTTGTGAGATGTCAAGTGGCTTTAGACAAAAATGTCCTTATCTTTGTTTTTTGTAAGACGAAAATGCCCCCATACGCAGTGTTCTACAAAAAGAAAGACAAGGACATTTTTGTAAGATGAAGATGTTCCCATATGACTGTATAGTACCGTACAGTCATTTCAGTCTCAGCCTTTATTATACCAAGGCTATGAATTCTCTTAGGTCCCGTTTGGTTTGCGGAATACACCCTTGGAATGGAATGACTATTCCATAGGATAGTCATTCTTTTATTTGGTAAGAGCTAATTCCAAGGAATAAGTATTCCGTTGGAATACTTATTCCCTTACGAAGAGGAATAGCTATTCCTTTCAAAAATGAGAGGAATAACTATTCCTTACGGAATTGACAACATTTGTCCAAAATTAAAAAAAATTAAAAAAATTATTTTCTTCTTAAATCCAAAAAAAAAAAAATTAAAATTCAGAAGGTTGAGTCGTGGGTGGCCGACCACCATTGGGGTGGTCGCCAACCACTGTGGAATGCGGGGTGGTCGCACCACCCGGCGACCCCCTGGTGGTCGCCAGGGGTGGTGCGACACCCCCGGCGAATTTGGGGTGGCCTGGCCACCCCCGATGAGTATCGGGGGTGGCCAGCCACCCCCGATTGGCTCCGGGGGTGGCCGCAACCACCCCGGAGCACCCAGGGTGGTCGCGGCCACCCCCAGACGCCGTCGGGGGTGCGCACGGCCACCCCCTATGCCAATCGGGGGTGGCCAGGCCACCCCCAATACTCATCGGGGGTGGCCAAGGCCACCCCAAATTCGCCGGGGGTGGTCGCACCACCCCCGGCGACCCCCTTGGTGGTCGCCGGGGTGGTGCGACCACCCCGCGTTCCACAGTGGGTGGCCGACCACCCCAATGGGTGGTCGGCCACCCACTATGGTTTTACTATTTTTTTTTTTTTTAAAAAAAATATATAAATAAAGTGAGGGGTTTTTTGGTAATTTTAGTTCAATTCTTATTAAAGCATATGTATTGTCACCAAACCAAAGAATAGGAATAACTATTCCATTCCACCCACCTCCATTCCTAGGAATAACTATTCCTTTTCCTAATGGAATACTCATTCCGCAAACCAAACGAGGCCTTAAAAACTTAACAAACATAGCCTTTATGTTTTGGAAAGAAAAGTCCCACGGATTATATTCACAAAAAGGATTTATGTTTTACAGACTCATATCAACTGTTATATCCATTGAAAATAGGAAGTTAATCTCTTGTTTCTCCCATTGAATAGAGGGAGTAAAACTCATGTTCCGGAATGAGGTATTGTTGATGAAGTAATTATAAAAGTCACCCTCCATGTCCACCTTGTGTCAACCAAAAGTGATGTGACTTTTAAAATTACCATTGAATTTATTATCGATGATTATTGACTTTTGATCTAATGGTAATTTTAAAAGTTATGTTACTTTTGGTTGACACAAGGTAGACATGAAGGGTAACTTGTATCATTACTCTTATTCATGTAGTTTTTAAAAGGGTGACGAGGAAACTCTCACAATATATATGCCGGTAATTAAATTTACCGGTGAAAACTGCACTGTACTGTTCTTTTTAAAGTACTTTGGGATAGTGAGTAAAAATGTACGTTTATCAAAAGTAGAGATTGTAATTAATAGAGACGCGCAATTACATATTGGTATACATGCCTTGATGTATATTTACAACCTATTAAGTTTAGTAAGAGATTCTGATATTATCAACATGAGGATTAATATAGTTGTTAATGCATGGTTTTAACTAATGCATGTTTATACTTTAGAGCTACGGTGAATTATTATGCAATGTTATTGTTCCAAAAAACAAACAATACATAGCAATTTTTTATAAACAAGTGAACACAGAAAAATATAGTACTATTTTAATCAAAATAGGGGTTAAACATAATAAATCAACTAATTGATGGTAACCATAATGTCTGCGGCTATTCGGGCAAGGGTGTGAACAAGATTATTCATATCGGTTAAGGGCGATGGGCGTGGTTGGCAGAAGGTTTTACCGGGAATGTATCCCATCTCACAAGTGAAGGCCGTTTCACAAGACTCTGCACTTCCGGCTACGTCCTCCATATCACCTTGAGCAATGCGGAAAAAACCCATATCATAATTTTTTATAGCATCAGGACAACTACCTACAACACTCTCCCCATACTCGTTTCGACAATCGCTGAGCATGGCCTTGAGAACTGCTTCACTTGTCTGCCCAAGCAAAATTTTCACTTGGGCGAAGGTTTCATTGGCGTTGGTTTGCACAGCTCGCATCATGATGCGCGCAAGGCCTTTCACGTTGGCGCTAGCACTGTCCGGGTCCGCCCTTAAAGTCGACGTGCAAATGACAGGATTGTAGGTTTTCATGCATGTGTCGTCCACCAAATCTGCACGCACCATTAATCCTGAGGATTGGCTGAAAACCAAGAGCAGAAAAGCCAATATTGGAAGGGATTTCATCTTCACCGGCTGTTCTGTGCTTTTGATGAGCACCAGTATATATATATATTTATACCAACTCTCATATGCCTACTAGCAAATT
Organism: Betula pendula; assembly: GCA_900184695.1. Lineage (NCBI taxonomy): Eukaryota > Viridiplantae > Streptophyta > Magnoliopsida > Fagales > Betulaceae > Betula > Betula pendula. Next base: position 448,505 of record FXXK01000090.1, on the reverse strand, counting down.
AAAGGAGGTGAAGATTTTGTTAGGAGGAATTTAAGGAGCTGGATTTGGCATTAAATATATCAAAGATTCTTCTCTAAATTTATGATTCTCTAAATATAATACGGATCCATTAATTAATGGCGACAATTATATATATATATTATGAATTTAATACAAATAGACTAGAAATGAATTTTAATTTTAGACATATATAAGGAAAGTTTAATTTTTGCAAACTCTACATATAGGTCAAACAGTCCATATATAGAAGTAGAACCGAATTTAGTAGAATTTGTTTATAAAGAAAAAACAATAAAAAAATTGTTAAACCTAGGGGTGGCCGGACCACCCCCAGGTGTCTAGGGGTAGATCAGCCACCCCTTAGTAGTTTTTGGGAGTAGTTTGGCCACCCCAATCTAATTACCCCTAAACGCTGTTTGAGGGTGGCTGAGCCACCCCTATTAGTTTTGGTGGTGGCTGAGCCACCTCCTAGGGTGGTTTTCGAATTATCTCAATATTTTTTTTCTTCAATTTTTTTTTTTAGAATTTAAATTTTTTTTCATTTTTAATTTTACTAAATATATTCACATTCTCAAACATCTTTTCTAAACCATCAAAACATAATTTCATTTTTTTTCTCCTTGGTATTCACAATTTTAAAAAGCCAACAAAAGAATAGAAAAAAAAAAATCGAACATCCAAACGAGCCCTAAGTAATCTGTCTAGTCTTCAAAAAAAGTAGTCTGTCTAGTCACTGTACGTTGTACAGTGATATGAGCGTGAATTCACAGTTTTTTATAGAAATAAAAAATAAATAATCAAGGTGTGATGCACAGTGATAGGCTGTACATTCAAGTTTTAAACATTCACATGCATATATGAGAGTTGGAGACTAGATGCGGCGGAGAACAACAATCAAGAGCAATACAACGCCATTGAGAAAGAGCAAAGAGGCGGAGAGAGGAACAAGAAAAAGAAGAAAAGGTTGGGGTTTTGACATATTTTAAGTGGGTATTCTTAAAAAAATTTCATTCCTGCTCAAAAATTTGGTAAGTACTATCACACCAAGTATTTGTTATGTGAAATTGTGATTTTGGTTTAAATTCGCACTTTTTCAATAAGCACTTCCTAACATGACACGAGAAATCACGAAATTTTTCACGATTTTAGAACATGCGATTTTAAAGTCGCAATTCCAAACGCCCCACATTTTGGGATTTCTTTTAAAAACACAAATTATCCATGCGAAATCGCAATCTCAAAGCATCTTTAGGGTGCGTTTAGGATTGCGATTTCGTAGACAAAAAGTGTGTAAAAATTGGATCGTTTGGGGATTGAGTTTTTAAAAAACAGAAAATCTGCGTTTTCAAATTGCAGGTAATTGGGTACTTTTATAAGAGCGCAGAATTTTAAAGGCTAAACTGTTATTTTTAAAGGCCAAATCGTGATTTTGCCAAACGCTTAACTGTTTTTTTTAAAATCACGTTTTCAAATCGTTATGAATAAAATAGCACTTTTTGAAATCACAATCCCAAGCGGATTCTTAATAAAGGAAAAAAGTTTAGGACTTATTATCATCACTCAATCACACAAATAAACAAATAAAAAAATAAAGAAAGAAACAAGTGAACAAAGAAAAATCAAGGAAGAGCTATTTTAATCAAAATATTAATTCCAAAATCAATATTATTTTTCTCTAAATCAATATTAATTGTCCCCTTTCAATTTCGAAAAATAAATGATATTCTCTAATTCCTTGAAAATTTGTAAAGGACTTACTGATTTTGATTAATTTTGGTTATTGTTTATAGGAAAGTATGGATCAGAATAGGAAAATATTGCAGAAATATATTAAATGATAATAGCTCTTCGAGAGGCCAATCTCTCCGGCTCAACAATGGACACTCAAAATATTCTTTTTTCTATCTCTCTTTCTGCTGAGCAGGTCTCTTCTTATAAACCCAATCGGTTACAGCCTCCTAACAGAAATTGCCAGCTATTTGTCCTAACAACCTAATAGATCCATTACAACTAGATATTCACTAACATAATAGACCCATAAAGGCCCACTAACCTCATAGATCCATTAAAAGCCCACTAATCTAATAAACCTATTACATTCCTCATTTCTTCAAAACACCTTGCCCGCAAGGTGTGGTAATCAAGCAATATAAAAATAGGAGTGATGATAGACATCAGCCTAGGCTGATTCAACAGTGAATCAACCTGGGCATAGATGAGCTTTAAAATATATATATAATATATATATAATATATATAATCATGGTGATCAACATTATTCACTGTTGAATCAGCATGGGCTGAGGTTTATCATTACTCTAAAAATAGAGACTACTCTTCCATTTACAACATTGTGAGTAATGTTGATCACCATAGTCCATTCGTTCGCAAGGCCCAACCTGTTAATTTGGCAGCCCAACTCACTCTATTGCCTAAAAAAAGAAATTTCAGCTTCCATACTACCACCTCAACTAATCACACACTACACTGTACACACACAATTGCTCCTTCCTAACAAGTCCTGTGAACAGGAAACGTGCCTTTCACCCAAACGCCTCTGTGAAAGAATAATTTTTTTTTTCCACCTGCCGGCACATTTCTCACACGCACACACACTAGGTACATAGTATTGATGACCTTTCGCTGCACCGTTTCCCTTTCTTTCTTTTTTTTCCTTTTTTTTTTCCACCTGCCAGCCTTTACGTGAATCCAGCACAAATTCCAATTCCCCATGGACAGCTGGCATGCCTCACCTCCTGTCACTTTGTCTTCCCCAGACCATTTGTGCTTCTGCCACTCTCCATCTTCGATGGAATCTCCTTATTTCCAGCTATCCGAAACTTAGCTGCTACATAGGGCTTTCCATTTCTGTAGAGCTAGGCAGAATGCTTGCTTGCCTGCGTGCTTTCAAGAGGGCTTACATAAATTCCATTTCCAATTTCCTTGCCCTTTCGTGATAGTTGCAGGAGGCCCAGTTCTCGGCACCCACGGTGGCTTCCACCAAGGGAACTTCCGACGTCATCGGTGCTTTAAACCCACAAAATATTTTAAAGCATTAGAAACACTCCATAAATTCATGGTGGTGTTCGAAACCCATACCTTACCCCTTTCAATCGAGGACTGAAACACAAATGAGCTCCAAATTTGAATCGCCGCCCTCAGCTTTATCTCCATGATCAGAGGGCTCTCTTCCACGGGCTTGATCTCCGTGGACAAGTCTAAACCCTCATCTATAATGGATTTTTCTACATCATCTTTGAGGGAGCCTTTTTGGTTGGGGTCTTCAAAACTCTCTGCCTTCTGATAGTCGACACCCTCTAATGGGATAGGTATTTTCTTGATCTGGTTGTCGTTTTCAAAGGGACTTTGTTCTTCGTTTTCTTCAATGGATTTCACTTGAGTACCGGAAGCCATATCTGCCTTCTTGAGTTGCTGGTTGTTTGCTTCTTCTTGCTCAATTTCTTGCACAATCTGAAGAAGATTGTCCCATTTACACCCCAAATGATGTGTGTTCTCCACCATTACCTTCATGGTTTGTTGCAGTTGGCTCAATACCTCCAACGCCTTTCTCAGTTGTTGATCCTGGAATTTCATTGTAGGATCGTTGTCTCTGATACCAATTGTAAAGGACTTACTGATTTTGATTGATTTTGGCTATTGTTTATAGGAAAGTATGGATCAAAATAGGAAAATATTGTAGAAATGTATTAAATGATAATAGCTCTTCGAGAGGCCAATCTCTCCGGCTCAACAATGGACACTCAAAATATTCTTTTTTTATCTCTCTTTCTGCTGAACAGGTCTCTTCTTATAGACCCAATTGGTTACAGCCTCCTAACAGAAATTGTCAGCTATTTGTCTAACAACTTAATAGATCCATTACAACTAGATATTCACTAACATAATAGACCCATAAAGGCCCACTAACCTCATAGATCCATTAAAAGCCCACTAACCTAATAGACCCATTACAAAATTGCACTGCTACTCTAAAAATTAAAGGGTTAAACATAATAAATCAACTAATTGATGGTAGCAATAATGTCTAAGGCTATTCGGGCAAGGGTGTAAACAAGATTATTCCTATCGGTTAACGGCGATGGCCGTGGTTGGCAGATGGTTTTACCGGGAATGTATCCCATCTCACAAGTGAAGGCCGTTTCACAATACTCTGCACTTCCGGCAACGTCCTCCATATCAGCTTGTGCAATACGAAAAAGACCCATATCGAAATATTTGAAAGCATGGGGACAACTACCTACAACACTGTCCCCATACTCGATACTACAATCGTTGAGCATGGCCTTGAGAACTGCTTCACTTGTCTGCCCAACCAAATTTTCCACTTGGGCAAAGGTTTCATTGGCGTTGGTTTGCACAACTCGCAACATGATGCGTGCAAGGCCTTTCAGGTCGGCGCTAGCGCTGCCGGGGTCCGACCTTAAAGACGACGTGCAAAAGACAGGATTGTAGGTCTTCATGCATGTGTCGTCCACCAAATCAGCACGCACCAATATTCCCGAGGATTGGCTGAAAACCAAGAGCAGGAAAGCCAATATTGGAAGGGATTTCATCTTCACGTACGATTTTGTGCTTAGCTTTTGATGAACACCAGTCCTGTGTATGTATATATATATATACTAATTCTCATATGCCTATTAGCAAATTAAAGGCGGCGAGGATTTTGTTCGGAGGAATTTAAGGAGCTGGATTTGGCATTAAATATATCAAAGATTCTTCTCTAAATTTATGATTCTCTTAATATAATACGGATCCATTAATTAATGGCGACAATTACATATATATGGATACAAATTTTGCAATAAGTGGGCAGATTCCAAAATCTTGAAGCTGAAGTCGGAAGATTCTAAAATCTTCAGGTATCACCATTTTACACTGCACTTTTGAATTTATAGTGGTAGTTGTCTCCATGTATAGATTCGTTATGTTTTTAGAGTGATTTTGTTGTAGTCAAATTTTTGTAGGCCCATAATGCACATGGTGTAGTTATATAATGACTTTATTACAAGTGATAATTCAGCTAATTATCTAATAAAAGTAATTAACTAAAGACTTAAAAAGAATTTATGTTCCATTTAGAATCGATTTATGAATTTAGTACAAATAGACTATAAATGAATTTTAATTTTAGACATATATAAGGAAAGTTTGATTTTTGCGAACTCTATATATATATATAGGTCAAACAGTCCATAGAAGTAGAACCGAATTTAGTAGAATTTGTTTATAAAGTTAATAGATATATTAGGTATTGATTTTTGGATAACGTTTTTTTTTCCTTTTCTTTTCTTAAGAATTCCAAACTCATCCTCTAATCAACCAATTAAGGCATGCGTGAATCTGATTTCTCGTCCAGGTAGATTCTCTCTCTCTCTCTCTCAGTTGTGAACTTTTGGAATTCTCAATCAAGTTTTTCAGTTCTTTGACAAGTCTGAAGGGTTCTTCCTGAATATGTTTTGGAGTTAGTGACTGCAAAAAGAGAAATATAATACGTACAAGAATCAAGGCTTATCGTAGTAATCAGGGATTTTCCTTTTTCAGTATGATATGCGTATTAAGAACAAAAATTAATTAATTATTGTTCAAGCCTCTCATGGTTGGTTACGTACCCTTCTCTCTGTCAATTTTATATACATTTTATTAAACATAAACCAAAAACTAGTTAAATCTTTTCAAAAATTTTAAAATACTCTAATTTTTTTTTTTAAATATATATATATATATATAATTGTTTTTTCAAAGGTCTTGGGCATCACATTCAGAGAAGTAATTGCAGAATTTCTATTTGGAAGTGTCATTGAAAAAAGAAAATTTATTTCTTTTAAGAATTGTTAGAAATAAATCTGTTGGCACAACATAATTTAAAGAAAGCAAAAAATGTGTATGGGAATGACTGAATTCATAGATAGTAAGGCGAATGTACATTTATCACTTAAACAAATATTATCTCCCACTTGAATAATTAGTTTTGCAAAAGGGAATACAACAATTCTGTTATCAGGATACAATACTGTCCGAATGTAGTGTGCAGATTGCAAATTCTGAACACTACTATAAAAACAAGAAATTTGAATTTTAAATAATAAAATAAAAAACTGTTATTAAACTGCATTTGAACATATCAAAAAATACACATCTAAATGTGCGACGATGCGAATGTGTGAAGTACGTTTAAAGCGTCAATGCGAAGCGTACGCGTCTAGAGAGTGACACCAAGAGCACATGTCTACTCAAAATTCATTCTAATATAAGAAATACAATATCTTATAAAACACAAATAAATCTTATATATTTTTAATATGGGACAAAGAGATAAACACAAACTAAAAGATAATTGAAATATATTACATTGGAGAGAAACTTAAATTTCATGAAATAATATCAACAATTATAAGACGAGGCAAAGTGTATCTGCTTATCAAGGTGGGAATCTCCTCTCATTAACACATAAAACTAGCACCTTTTCTTATTCGACTAATCAAATTATCCTCATTATTAATAGTCTATTTGCTAAATAAATATTACTCTCTTATGACATTAAAATACACCAACAAAAAAAAGCCAATACAATATATTTGCTAATATATAATTAGTTTCTCTCAAACCTGTAGATCACGTAATCGTGGTTAATAAATTGGAGGGAGAAGAACAACATAGGGTATTGAAACTCAATCCCGGAGAAAGGAGGTTTAATAAAGGAAACGAATTTATGGTTTATTATCATCGCTCAATCAGACAAACAAATTAATAATTAAAAAAAGAAACAAGTGAACAAAGGAAAATCAAGGAAGTGGTATTTCAATCAAAAAATCAATTCCAAAATCAATATGGTCCCCTTTCCATTTCGAAAAATAAATGATATTCTCTTATTCCTTGAAAATTGTACTGCTACTCTAAAATAGGCTTAAACATAATTAAAAAAGAAAAAGAAAAAGAAAAAAAGGCTTAAACATAATAAATCAACTAAAGGTGGCTATAATATCTTGGGCTATTCGGGCTAGGGCGTAAGCAAGATGATTTGTATCGGTTAACGGCGATGGCCGTGGTTGGCAGAAGGTTTTACCGGGAACGTATCCGACCTCTTCACAAGTGAAGACCTCTTCACAAGACTCTGCACCTCCGGCGACGTCCTCCATATCACCTTGAGCAATGCGGAAAAAACCCATATCAAAATATTTGATAGCATGGGGACAACTACCTACAACGGAGACTCCATACTCGCTACTACAATCTTTGAGCATGGCCTTGAGAACTGCTTCATTTGTCTGCCCGAGCAACTTTTCCACTTGGGCAAAGGTTTTATTGGCGTTAGTTTGCACAACTTGCAACATGATGCGTGCAAGGCCTTTCACGTCGGCACTAGCGCTGCCCGGGTCCGCCCTTAAAGTCGACGTGCAAATCGCAGGAAAGTCGGTCTTCGTGCATGCGTCATCCACCAAATCTGCACGCACCATTAATCCTGAGGATTGGCTGAAAACCAAGAGCAGAAAAGCCAATTGAAGGGATTTCATCTTCACGTACGGTTATGTGCTTTTGATGAAAATAAGTTTTTAAATTCCTTTTTGTGCATCCACGAGTACTGTATATTTACTAACTCTCCAAGAAAATCAAATCATGGACTCATTGAAATTAAAGGACGTGTAGATTTTGTTAGGAGGAATTTAAGGAGCTGGATTTGGCATTAAATATGTCAAAGATTCTTCTGTAAATTTATCATTCTCTTTATTATTATATGGGTCCATTAAATGACGAAAATTAAGCAAAAAAATAGATTAGATTTTAGAATCTGCATACCGACTTCAATCTTTTAGATTTTGGAATCCGCCCACTTATTACAAAATTGGTATCCATTTCTTACGTGGAAAAATGCTATGTCTTCCAAGACTTTTTTTAATAATTTAATTTTGAACTGATGTATCACCATCTTATTTGATTTATTGTCTTAATAAATAAAAAGTATAAGGTGATAAGATGCGAACACATCACTTTGGAACCAAAATTTTTGAAAAAAGTCTTGAAAAACGTAGCTAGCTAGCATTCTGTCTACTTACCATAATCCACTTAATTATTAAAAGAAAAAAGGTTAAATTCCCTTTTGGTAATGTGGTTTACACTTTCATCAAATGGTTAACAGGCATGCATGTTTTTTTTTTTTGGGAATATGATCCTTTCACTTTCAAACGAAATAGATATGGTCAAGATTTAAAGTTTGTGCATTTAACGGTATATATGAAGTCAATATTGATATGTCTTTTAAAAATTTAAATAATGTAGAATCATGTACAACGTTAGATGTATATATTTTAAATCACCATGAATAGATACCATCAATTTTATTTGAAATGAAAAGGATCCTTGTCCCTTTTTCTTTTCTTTTCTTTTCTTTTTTTTCTTTTTTTTTTCAGTATGAGCCCTACTTTTATGTAGTTTCATTTATGAAGAAATAATGTTGAAATTGTTTAACACATAATTTTTTTAAAAAATAAATAAATTAAGGAAATTATGACATGTACATCAAATAACAAGTAGTATATGGCGTAGGTCTAAAAGATTAAGGGAAATGTAATAATGAGCCCTGGCTATTTGGGGGTGGTTGAGGCCATTTGGGGGGTGGTTGAACCACCCCATGTTGGAACCACCTCCTTGTTTCTTTATTTATTTAATTTTTAGTTTTAGATTTTTTTAAAAAAATATTTTAAGCTTTTTATAAGGTTAAGACACGTGGAAAAAACAACCTCATTTTGGGAATTGTGACTAACGGCCCTAATTTCTTACAGACTAACAAAATGATTAATTTGATAATTGCAAATACTGAGAAACTCAATTTTCAAAATTAAAATATTAGAGATCAATTTCAAATGGCGTCATTATGCGTGAATTTATCATTCATTTACCCTAAAATAAAAGTGTAAACCACATGACCAAAAGGGGATTTAACCCTTTTTTTTTTTAAGTGTATATATATCTATAGATTTAGAATCTTACGACTTCAATCTTCAAGATTTTGGAATCTGCCCACTTATTGCAAAATTGGTATCCATTTCTTACCCCATATTAAAAAACAAAACAAAAGAGATATAGTACTACATTCTTAATTTTCGCCATTTAATGGATCCATATTATATATATTAAGAGAATTATAAATTTAGAGAAGAATCTCTGATGTATTTAATGCCAAATCCAGCTCCTTAAATTCATCCTAAAAAAATTCTCACCTCCTTTAATTTCAATGAGTCCATGATTTGTTTCTCCTGGAGTGGTCTAAGCTGCTTCGATCTAACGCTAATAGCTACGCATATGAGAGTTAATTAGTGTATATATTTGTATATTATTATACAAATCATTCAGTGATATCACAAAATTTTCAACTTCAAGTTTTGTGGAGACACCATAAGAACAAGAATGACTTCAGATCCATTCAAATTTAAGACTTTGTAGCTAATGTCGTATTAATTTTATGTTAAGCTCATATGTCGTATTAAAAATTATCAGCCCTACAATTTAGAATACTTTTTCAAACCAAAACAAAAAATATCCCCAATTTAGAATACTTTTCATAACAGTTTCTGCCGGAACTACATTGTAACAAAATATAAATCAAAGTTCAGACTCTCTTATATTTATCAAATAGCATGAATTATTTCACTCATCAATTATTCAATTTTCTCTTTATGAATTACCTTGATCTCCACAATAGCAACTGATCACATAGATTAAAAAAAAATAAGGAAAAATCATATTTAATCCCTAAGTTTTTATCTGATTTGAATTTAGTCCTTAGGTTTTCAATTTTAATAATACAATCTTTAAGTTTTAATCAAGTTTTTAATTAATCCATCTATCACTTTACGGTCAAAGTTAACGATTTTCTATTTGTTAGGTCTGTCTCTTTTGACACGTTAAGATTTATCGCAGAATTAAAGTTAATGGTTTTTTTTTTTTTTAATGCTACAAATCAAGAAGATATGATAACAAAGAAGATTGTTTTTGTTTTTAGAGTTGAGTATTTTTCCTTTTTTATTTTTATATGGATGATTTTACGCTTAATGATATGACATTAATATTAGGTGTTGATATGAATACAAGTATGTCAATTGAGACACACATGACATATAGCAAACTATTCATTTTCAATGAAAAAGTGATAAAAAGCTTATTTAAAATCTAAGCAAAACCTAAGGGATCATATTCTTGAAATTAGAACCTAAGAACTAAATTTAAATCAGATAAAAACTTATGGGCCTCAAATATATTATATTTACCCCCAATGTTTGAGGGGATTTTTAATTTAGCTCCCAATGTTTAAAAATTGCATGTACCCCTCCATGTTTGCTAAAAAAAATCAATTCGGCCATTCCATTACCTAAAGCCGTCTAAATTGCCAGATTTAACTGTTTATCCGATTTTTTTACTATTTGTCTCTGATTTAAAAAAAATTAAATAAATAAATAAAATTAAACACTGGGGGTGGCTGGCTACCCCCATTTTGGCAAAGGGGGGGCTTGAGCCACCTCCTATGGCTAGCCAGGGGGTGGCCGAACCACCCCAAAGACCATGGAGTGGTTCGGCCACCCCCAAATTGCAAAAGGGTGGCCGAAGCCACCCCAAGGCATTTAGGGGTGGCTGGCCACCCCCATGGGTCACTTGGGGTGGTTTCGGAACCACCCCCTGGCCAGCCATAGGGAGTGGCTCAAGCCACCTCCTTGGCCAAAATGGGGGTGGCCAGCCACCCCCATTGTTTTAGATTTTTTTTTTTTTTTTTTTAAAAAAAAGAGTGAAAATTAAAAATTTGAGTAAATAAAAAATCGAGGTGAATAGTAAATCCGGTAATTTATAGACGATTTTAAGTAACGGAAGAGCCAAATTGAATTTTTTAGCAAACATTGAAGGGGTACATTGTAAATTTTTAAACATGGGGGCTAAATTTGAAAATCCCTCAAACATTGAGGGGGTAAAATATAATTTCATATATATATATATATATATATATATATATATATATATATATATATATTATTATATTCCAGTTATGCTGACATTATTATAATAATGAGAAATCAAATAAAAATTAGGCTGGTCTCTTATAATTATCACTCTATTTTTTAATAAATCTTAATTAATAATATTTCAAAAATCTACAATTGTTCTAAATCATATAATTAATTACTCTAATTAATTACACTTATTTCTTTAAGTGTGCATGAATTTTTTTTTTTTTTTCCAAAAGCATATTCCTAAGATGGATTTTTGTTGACATGATAAAATTAACAAATTTTTTCGCCATCCCTTTCTTTATCTTCCATTTAAATTCACAAATTTCCCAATACAAAGAATGAAACCATGAACTCAATAATATAAAGTATATGTACCTTACCTCTCCCTCAATATTAAGAACTTTCAGAGGGAATTAAAATGGGCAACAAATTAAACAGGCTTTTGTAGGAGCCACCCTCCAGGGCCCAGGCAAATGTATTGGCCTCAAACGACTTACTTTCATTAATCAACATTGACATCTAAATACATGATTGGAAAACAACTTGACAACGGCCCACTAGACCCACGATGAAGCACACTATTTAACACACAAAATTAGTAGATTAAGAATGATGAGTCTACTCGTTTAATTAACTAAGTCAGATTATAATTGACCTATAGTTTTATATTCATGTTTTCGACACACCTCGAACCGAACCCGACACGCGACATAAAAGTTGACAATCATAACCTCATGATATAAATTGTTCTGCATTTATAATCCCAAAGTTTAAAAATTTGCAATTTCCATTATCACATTTTTTATATTTTTTTATTTTACCCATTTTTTTTGGTTAAAATGCCCCCCCCCCCCCCCCTTTTTTTCGTGTATTTTTTGAATAAATAAATAAAAAAGTAATGGGTAGAGCGCATGATAACAAAGCCTCGAGTGTGAGGTGAAGAAACTATCTACTCCATCTCAGTTTTCTATCTTTCAACATCACCTCCCTCTTCTCCACACGAACTACTTATTCTTTCTCTGCATGCTCAACTATTGGTGGAATAAATTTCAATTACCTCTCAAATTTACTGTAATCTTTTTGTATACCATTTGATTCAGATGCATTCAAACAAGCATGGGTAAATTTAATAATCATAGAGAGAAAGTGCCAATCAATATTAACTACAACACGTTGAAAGCCAAAAAAAAAAATAATAATTTCCATCTGCTATCCTTGTGAATATTAAGCTCCAAACTTCCTGTTCCTCAAAAGTTTATCAACTTGATTAATAAGTCTCGACGGATGTTCAATTTCAAAGATGGACAACAATTGGTGCAGATCATGTTTTGAAATTGCTAAACTAAATAGACTGGATCGAAGAAGACAAATGCATATAAATCATGTTTACGATCTGATAAGGTTTTGTCAGTTGAGCATTATCATATATCAAAATTGATTTTGCAGCGTCCACATCCAGCAGCTCATTTCTTCCTTATTTTCTTCTCTTTCTAACTCCTAACATACATGTGCCTTGTTTTTATAAGTTGGTTCAAATTAGATTTTTGATTCTGTTTGTTTGTCATAGCTATTTAAGAAGATAGTTGTAACGCCCCGCCCTAAACTAAAAGGGTCGAAGTGAAAATATAATTTTCCCTTCCTCAATAAGCCACAAGACGTTACTATTACATCTTTAAACAAATAAAGCTGCGGAAAAACCTGAAATAATGTTTTACATATCAATTGACCTTGTAAATATATCATTAAACTAAACCAGAGCTTCTAATACATTACATAAAAATCATTACAATAGAATCTCAATAATATATACTGTGTCACAATAACCTGCCACACTAGGCACCAACACGAATCTACATAGGCTAACTAAGCTCAAGTCAACCATCATCAGTTAGTATCTTCAACTATAATCTTGTATGGCTTCTAAACTTGCACTTGTGCCAATGCTAAATCCTTAACCTGCGAGAACAACGTCTATGCAACCATAGAGATCCTCCATGATCACATAGGCTGTAGCAGGGTGAGTCAACCAATATCAATGAATGGAATTCACTGACTTTTCATAATGAACCGATTAGTTAATTTACATGAGTTTACAATAACAGCTACTAAATGTATAACATTTATTTTAAAAACATAATGTAGCTGATGAAGTAAACACTGTAATCACAACCCCATTAAAAACATAATGTTAAGCTGAGAACATATAGGCATGTTCCAGTCTCCCGCCTGAAAATATACACATACGTGCTCATCTATATCATAGATGTAACCGATGGTAGTTATAAAACCAATTAAATCATACTATTTAGCTAAGTATGTATAAGCATATTCCAGTCTCCCGCCTGAAAGTATACCCATACGTGCTCATCTAATATCTAAGTATATCGTATAACTCAGCTACACCCATATACAGGCATTCCATCCACTTTTGATGAAACATAAGCATATAAGCATATCTAAGCAATAAAACATAAAATCTCATAACACCTCACATAAAATCATCATGACTTAGCTACACACATATACAAGCATTCCAACCACTTTTGGTGAACACAAGCATATAAGTGTATCTAACATCAATCTCATAAAGCATCACATAGAATTCTCATAAGTCTCATGCAATGCAATGCAATGCAATGTTCATTTTCATGATCAATTATTCATTCCAGTCTTAATGCATCTCATTTCACTCTGGGACTGTTCTCGACGGCTTATTAGAGACCTTTGCCTCTCGTTTACGGCTTAAGGGACTGTTCCCTTATTAATGTGTTTTGAGGACTATTCCTCTAGGGACTGTTCCCTGATAATTATTAATTGTTATCAACATTAGGACTGTTCCATTATGCTGGGGACTGTTCCCAATTTAATGATATCTTTATGCACATAGGTTCACAAACAATATATATAACAAGTCTTGTGATACATAATAATCTCATCATGCTATGCACATAAAATCAACCAGCCTTTGCTTTCATAACATTTCCATCAACATTATCTCTTTATCACAATACATAACCTCGTAAGCATATATTCATAATTCTTAAATAAGTAGTCAAGCTCGTAATCAATAACCATATCATGCTTCTGAAAATAAATCTTATCACAAATATCATCAGTTCGTTATTTAAACAAATATATCATTTCTTCAGACTCATTTAAAATTATTTCTTTTGTTTAATAAATAAAAACATCTACTAAACATTAAAAACACAAAACATTTAAAATGTATCATCCTCAGTAAGTATAAGTACTTACCTATCCGCTTGTGCTTGATAATCTTAAGTACCCACGTTCATTTCCTTTCTTAGAATCTTTCACAACCCAGTTACCATGTACTTACATTGAAGGACTAGCTTTAGTCTTAAGCCTCCAATCTCGTGTTACATACCTGCAATTAATCACGACGTTAGACTTGGTTAAACTATCGAATCCTAATCCTTAATACACATAGAGCTACCCGTGCGCTCTCTCGTAAGATTTCTCATTATCCCAATTCCTAAACTAGCTATAAACACCGTTATCTTCTTACAAGCTTACTAACTAAAGACTTACTCAATTAATCGCTTAATAAGTTAAGCATAACTCAATAATACACTTAACCGATAACATTGTATATGAATAATTGCATTAATCATTTATTATAATTGTAAATGAATTCAAAGCTTATTTATGTATTTCTATAATATTGTTAATTTATATTTATCGACTTAAGGTTACTTTGAAGCACATTATTATCTGATGACATTCTCATCTTTAACTATTTTATTTAATACTTTATCATTTAGTCAACTAAACACATGAGTAACTTTAATCATTAGCTTATCAACTAATTCCATTATTAACCTATCATAGTAAATGGATTATACTTATCTTTCTTGTATACATAATCTATTTTCATTCTCATTGTTACTTATCACTATAGATTAATACTATCTTTTATTCATTTACTTCGCTTTATATCCTTATCATAGTTTATGTTTATCTACACATTTAATATTACTACTCATCATCTTTGTCAAACTCTTGTATCCATTTATCAAACTTATCTACTTACTTTTCATTTGTTTCTCACATAGGGATATATCCATCTCATTTGCTTCATATATTACCCTTTTTATGCCTTAACACTTATTTTTATTATTCACATTCATTTACATCTACTTATTTTATTACAACTAATTATTTATCAATCTTTATTTCTTGCATACATATTTCATTTTGATCTCTAGCTCACCATGGTTAAGACTAATTAACTTTTAACCTTTCTTTTAATACTAACTTCATAAATAGTTTCTTATTAAATCGAAGCCTCAAGTCATACTTAAATAATTTATAGTAAGGAACCTAACCGTTAAACATACCAATCGTTAGATCAAGGTCCTAGAATCAACATTGTAACCCAATGGCTCGGCTTATCAAAACAGCCCATATAAATCCATAGAACATCAATAATAATCTTCATTCTAACAATAAATCAAGAGCCTTCTTCAACTCTACAATTTATTATCAATTAATAATCCTATAAATATCTACCAAAATACATCTAGAATAAAAGCCCAAACACACGGCTAAACACCATCAAAACCCCATTCTCAATTTCAACCGAAACACCACAACAATACCCACTTGGACAATACCCAAAATCATCAACCAAAACCCATTTTATCATCAAATTCGTCTAACCAAGCTCATCCAAAAGTTCCAAATGGCTATCAACGTAAATAGGATGACAAAACCCCTAAAAGTCCAACATGAACCCTAATTTCGGAACTAGCAAAAACCATAGCAATTTATATGATTTTCGTGTGATAAACAATGGGTATAACAAAAATATAGAGAAAAGGCTAGGGATTTACCTCATAAAAAGACCCATGGCCAAAAACCCATTTTCTTCTTCATCTTCACTGCATCCCTCTCTCTCGGCATCATCACTCTCACCCTCAGTCTGCTCTCTATCTCAATCAATCTCAGCATCTCTCTCTCGCTCACACGATCTGGTCTGTGCGTGATGGAGGAGCAGGGAGAAGAGACAAATAAGAGAAGAGAAAGAAAAGGAAAAGGAAAGAGAAAGGGAAGAGGAGTGTGCGTGCGTGGGTAGGGCTGTAATCGAGCCGAGCCGGGCCGAGTTTGAGAATTTCGGGACTGGCTCGTTTAAGAAGTCCCCTAAACGAGCCGAGCTCGAGCTCGAGCTCGAGCCGAGCTTTGAAACCCATGTCCGAACTCGGCTCGTTAGAGAATACCCTAACTCGAGCTCGAGCTCGAGCTCGCTAAATATGCTAAATCGAGTCGAGTTGGGTACTCGAGCGGCTCGACTCGACTCGAGCTCCCACACGGATCCACTCTCTCCAACACTCAAGCGGCACAAAACCACCGGACAAAGGCCAGTAACTGCGTGGGACATCTATAAAAACTTGAAGTTGCCGGCCTTTGTCCGGTGGCCGCCGAAGACCATCCATCAGACAGTAGCAGTAGCGCCAACAAGCCAGCATCGAAGACTCACCAAAAGCCTACCTCGGATCCACCCTCACCCCGCAGATCCACCGCACGCCGACTTTCCCTTAGGCCAAAAACGGCGGCCCGTGTCAACACAAGGCATGGTGGCTACCAACGCGCCAGCACCGCGGTAACTACGCCGAGCTCTCACCCTTTGTGTCTGCAAAGGAAGAAAATGAAAGTAAAAAAATGAAACTAAAAGATATGAAATGGGGCTGCAGAGAAGAAGATACAAAGGACAAAAGAAAGTGGAAGAGTCAGAGACATGATGTTTTACGCAAGGCTCGATGATCACACGTCTGATAAGAAGCAAATCTCAAGAAGCCCAATGAATTACGCATATGATGGGGCGCGGATCGCAAGGCAAACATGTCAACTTGTGGAACTGCCTGAAAAAAGAAAAAAATAATAAAAATTATAGCGTGAGTTTCTTTCCAAGGCAAACGTTTCTTTCCTAGCGTGGATTAAAAATTATAAGTTGTATTTTTGGTCAAAAGTTTCTTTCCTAGCGTGGATTAAAATAAGTTGAAATAAATTATAGCATTAAAATTTATCTCAATCCAAGGCAACATTTTTTTTTTTAAAACGTGTCAACTTTCCATATTTGTATTTTTGCCAATATTGTTTCTAATTCAAAGATGCCAATTTAAAATAGAATAATATTTAAAATTAATAATGCATTAAAGTTGTATTTAATTTTCTTATAAACTTGGATTTTTAATTTCAAAATAAACTTATGTTTATATTTTTTCCTTTGCAAGTGATCTAATTGGCTGGACTATAACGCTCAATTATTAATAACATATAATTATATTGATTCTTAGTAATAAATACAATAACATATTACATACATATGCAGATATAATTATATCATAGAGAATTTTCAAAAAAAAAAAATCTATTTAGTATAAATAAGGAAAGTTTAATTATTATATATTTAAATAAAATTTGAAATTTTGTTTGAAGTAAGGAAATCTTAAGTCATATATTAGGTAGATTTGGTCAATCCCATATTTGTATTTTTACCAAGATTCTTTCTAATTCTAAGATGTTAATTTAAAATAGAATAATATTTGAAATCAATAATACATTAAAGTTGTATTTGATCTTCTTATTAACTTGAATTTTTAATTCCTAAATAAACTTCCATTTATATTTTTTCCTTTACAAGTGATCGAATTGGATGAACTATAACGCTCAATTATTAGTAACATGTAATTATATT
>FXXK01000090.1:414009-430369 GCA_900184695.1 Betula pendula | reverse complement strand
TAATTATATTGATTATTAGTAATATATACAATAACATATTACAAACATATACACCTATAATTATATTTATAGAGAATTAATAAATATTAATGAAGATTTATTCCATATCTGCTCAATGATAAAAAAATAATAATAATAATAAATAAATAAATAAATAAAATAATAATTTAAAAAAAGAAAGTTATTTACCAAAAACTCAATCAATCACTTGCATTAAGTTTTTTTCATTTCATTTTAAGAAATATTTTTACACTAATTTGTATTTCTTTGTATAGGTTGAAAGTGTTAGATAATCATCAAATTGATTAGCCATATTATCAAGGGAAAAATCATATTTAATCCTTAAGTTATAATCTGATTTGAATTTAGTCCTTAGGTTTTCAATTTTAATAATAAGATCCTTAAGTTTTACTCAAGTTTTGAAATTGGTCCCTCTATTACTTTACCGTCAAAATTAACGATTTTCTATTTGTCACGTGTGTCTCATTTAACACGCCAAGGTTTATATCAACGTCAAAGTTAATAGTTCTTCATTTAATGTTACAAATCTAGAAGATTAAGATGATAAAGTATATGGTTATTTTTTTAAAGTTACGTCTTTTGTTTTTTTAATTTTTTTATTTTTTTTAAATGAATGAATTGGCACTTAATGATATGACATTGATATTAAGTGTTAATATGAACGCTAGCATATGAATTGAGACACAAGTGATATATGACAAACCATGTTTTTTATGAAAAAGTAATAGATGGACCTATTTAAAATCTGGACAAAACTTAGGGACCATACTCTTAAAATAAGAAACTCAATGACTAAATTCAAAGTATATAAAAATCTAGGGACTAAATATGATTTTTTCCTATTATCAATTGAAAAATGGAATGTATAAAAACCTGAATATAAAAAATTAATAAGTAATTTTTCATTCCAAAAAGCGAGAAGAATAATTTTTAAATAAAAATATTATTTATTTAATTTTTATTTTTTTTAAATATCTCACTTAAACTTCTCATCTTAAGCTCCAAAATATATTGAGCTGGCCTAAATCCTAGGATCATTTGATTAGTGTTTATATAATCATACTACACAATGTTAAATCATATGATCATATAATCTAAATTCGAATGATTCACATTGTTAAGTATGTAACAATAATACGTAGATCATATGATTATATTTATATGATAATGATATAAGGATTAGATGGTACAAAGTTATATCATATGATCATTTCGTCTAATGTTTATATGATCATATGTGTCATATTAGATCATGAGATTATGTAATATAAATTCGAATGATAATTTATATGATATAAATTATAATGATAATACTTAATTTGTGATCATAAAAAATACAGTGTTAATTTCAATATTAATCACTTAATTTGAGATTATGTGAATCACAATGTCATTGTTGCATACCTTCATATATACATTAGGAAACTATATATTATATTAGTATAAATTTGTATACTTATATGAAATTATGTGAATGTGTGTTTATAATATTATACTGATGAATTATGAATCATGAATCATATTACACGATTATCTAAATATATAATAATTTAATATGATAATTATAAATCATATGATTCATATTTACCCTAACTTTTAAACATATTAATGATAATATTTATATTATATGTTCTAAGTATTATAATTATGATCTTACATTCATATAATCTTAGATCTTAGATCATGTGATCTAACGATTTCTAATTAAATCATATATATTATCATATCATATGATCTAATTATTAAATGACACAATATTATATCATATGAATCATATGACACAATGTTTGAATATGAATACTTACAATTATGATTATAAAATATATTGTTAACTTCAATAATAATCACTTAACTTGATATATATAGTATATATATATACTATATAATATATATATATTAAATATAATAATATAATATATATTTTATTAAGTAGAGGTTTATTTATTATAGCAAATCTATATAAACATGATATGATTCATTAATTCATAAGTTATAAATATAATATTAGAATCATATAATGTCACACAACTAATATAGGTATATAATTTCATACGAAACAATATATAGTTCATTAATGTATCATGAATATTAGAGGCATTATTACATAACTCATAAGTATATAATGATAATAACTTTAGCTCATATGATCTTATAATTCATATGATCATAGATCTTAGATAATGTGATCTAAAGATTTATAAATATTTAATAATAATACTTAGATTATACTGGTCATATTCATATGATAATGATAAAAGATTAAATTGGGTAATATAAATTAATATTAAGTAACTTATAATATATATAATTATACTTAATTTATACTAGGCTCACGATCCCTAGACCGAGTCGGGCGAGTCGGTTCGGTCCGAGCTTAAACGAGCTAAGCTCGCGAGCCCTTATAGGGTTTAGTCGAGCGAGTCGGGTATGTATCACTAACTAATCGAGCGGGTTTGTACAGTAATAAGCGAGTTTGTACAATACCGATCTCGAGTTCGAGTCGAGTTTAACCGGGCGGGTATCGGGTAGACTGTCGGAAAGACTGGCTCGTTTACAGCCCTATGCGTGGGTGTACCGAGAAGAAAAGAAAAGAGAAGAGAAGAAAGAAGAAAGGAAAAAGAAACGTGCGTGAGTTAAAAGGGCTAAGACCATATTTTATTTTATTTTTTTCTTTTGTCATAAGTGACAATAAAATATCTTAAGAGTGATCTATAGCCACACATGTGGCAATGGATAAGGTTCTCATTTTATTTTAAATCACTATCTTTTTAAAACAACACTACTATCCCCACCTATTTAATTATATCATTTGTTAATTAATATATGACCTCATGTTAATTTAACTACAACTTATCATAACAATTAAATATTTACCTCACTAGGATTTATTTTTACTATTTTATTACTCAAATCTCATTAATCATCTTTTAATCTATTTTATTTATTAATCAATCACACCAACTTATTTCTCTCTTTATTAATTAAAGCTTTTATTACATAAATATATCACTATTGAATAATATCGTTATTATAACAATACCATACTAATATTATTATTAATTAATCTCATTTTCATTAATTTCAATTGCTTTAGGGTTATTAGTAATAAATTCCTTAATTATTTTCTTGAGCATTACAATAGTAACTCTTATCAGGACTTAGCATAAATCAGTCTTTTGTACCATCTAGTAGCAGTAGGCCACATCAGCTTGAAACACCAAGACAATTTAAGATGAAAACACCGAAAATTACACATACCATCAACCAAAAGAACAAGAAATCTAAAACCCATCACATTTTCAAGAGAACACAATCCACCGCCGAAGCCCATTTAAGATTATACAAGAGTACCATAGAAAAAAGAAAAAGGTTTTCGCCACAAAATAGAGAATGACTTGATGTGGTACAAAGAGTGAACAAACAATATCCACTGTTCAAAGACAAATTAATGGCTTAGCTCCTGCATTAAAAAAAAAAAACAAAGAGGTTTTCTACATTGACATTAGATACACCACCAGACATTTTATCTCCTGCATAAAAAAATGGTGATGGGAACTGGCTCAATAGTAGGAATGAGATTGTGGATTACATTGTCAATTATTTTCAAAGACTGTTTAGGGTTTACCTCTTCCAATGCCCACGTTTTAGAGTGATCTAAGTAGATTTTTTACCCCTTTATATAAGAAGATAAATCTTCCATTTGTTCCATCCCTACTGAAACAGAAATTTTCCAAACTATTAAGTAGTTAAACCCTACTAAAGCCCCTGGGTTAGATGGTATGACATGACTATTCTATCATACATACTGGCCAATTGTCAAAAACCAAGTGATCCAGGTTATCCAATGTTTCTTTAGAGGTGGGAGAATGCTTAGAGAGGTAAACCATATTCATATTGATCTCATCCGTAAAGTGGACTCCCCTGCTAAGAGCCAACAATTCAGACCAATTAGTCTTTGTACCCTTAACTATAAAATCATCTCAAAGATCTTAGTTAATTGGCCAAAACCTTCATGAAAGGCAGATTAATCCATGATAATTCGATCATGGCTCATGAGATTTATCATACCATGAAATATAAGAAACAGAAAGGAGGTCTCATGGCAATCAAATTGGACAGAAAAAGGCTTTCGATTTGATGGAGTGGCCATTTATATTAAAAATAATTTCATTAATTGAATTCCATTCTAAATGGATCAATTGGATTGAGCAATGCATCACAACAGCCTCCTCCATTTTGTTAAAATAGATCACCCTTGGCAAATTCAGACCAACCCAGGGGCTAAGGCAGAGAGACTCCCTATCACCTTTCCTTTACATTATCGGGTCTAAATTCTTGTCTAGATTAATTTCAAGGAGGAATCCCTAAACAATTTGCATGTTATTAGGATTAGCAAACAAGGACCTTCTTTATCTCATCTGCTTTTTGCAAATAATATCATGATTTTCAGTCGAGCTAGCTAATGCATGCAGCAAGTGACATGACTATTTCTCATGCATGCAGCAAGAACCACCTTGATTAAATCAGTAGCTTCTGCAATTCCTAGCTTTTACCATGTCCATGTTTTTGTTGCCTAATTCCTTTTGTCAGCAAATAGATTCCATCCCAAGGAAGTTCTAGTGGGGCTTTAAGGATGAAAAGAAACATAATTTCATTCATTTGGCCTGAAATCGAATCTGCACACCAAAATCTATGGAAGGCTTTGCCATCAGAACTATGGACAGCCAGAATAAAGCTATGCTCGCAAAACTTGGAAGGAAAATATTGAAAGGAAAAGATCTTTGGTTCAATGCTCTCAAAAAGAAATATTTGAAGAGTGATAGAGGTGAGATCTAGACTGCTTGTACAACCAAAATCAGCTCCATGGAAGTGAATTTGGAAGAAGCAAACGTTGATCTCCTAGTATAAAATTGGCATCCTCCTAAGGTAAATGGTAAAATTCCTCTTATTTTAGAAGAGGACTCTTTGATTGCCATTATGACCATCAACATTAATCCGTCTATTATCAATGATTAGAAAATTGCTCCTCTTTGTCATTTTGGGAAGAACATAAAGTGAAAAGGCAAGCCAACTATAGAGCTCATGTTGTTACCAAGTGGGCTGCTGCTCATAATTTTTTTTTAGTTTTATTCCCTATAATCCTCCCTTTTTATCTGTTTTTTTAACTCTTTGATGTGCTCCCTCTCTCTTTCCATGTATTGCTAAAAATTGAAAATAAATAAATAAATAAAAAGCTTGAGAATTTAGAACAAATAAAAAAACTCTCCCGGGCGGAACCTTAAAAGTTAAAGTTATTTTAAAGTACAAAAGCTCCATTCAAATGAACCGTTTAGCTTATGATTTTATTCTCATGCACGCATGGGGAGAGACAAGATTTATCTCCCTGCATAAAGAAGACAAAGAAAGGCTCAATTATACCGTCATCTTTGTGCTGCAGGTGCGCGCTCTGTGGCCCATCTACATTTGACACCATCCCCTTTTTTTTTTGACATAAAATGATTTTTGTAGGAAAATAGTTTTAGGGAAAATGATTTTCAGGAAAATGATTTCTACCAAAAACATTTTTTGGTATTTGGCGCGTACAGAAAATCGCAAATATTTTTTTATATTTTTAACCAGTCATATTAATCTATAAAAATTATTTTTTATTCACAATTTAAAAATATTAATATAAATTGTCTCGGTCGAGTCCTAGCGATGTCCCAGCTAGGGATCAGTGATGTCCCGAGCAGTCCCAACTGGATCCTAGCGATATCCCAACCGGCTCTTGGAGATGTCCCAGCCAAGTCCCAGTGGTGTCCTGGTTAGGTTCGGGCAGATCTTGGTTGGGTCCCGGCCGGTCCCAGCTGAGTCCCGGTGGTATCCCAACCAGGTCTCGACGATATCCCGGTTGGGTCTGAGTGGGTCCCGATTGGGCCTCGACGATGTCCCTGCCGGGTCCCGGTGGTGTCCTGGTTAGGTTCGGGCGGGTCTTGGTTGGGTCCCAGCCGGTCCCAGCTGAGTCCCGGTGGTATCCCAACCAGGTCTCGACGATGTCCCGGTTGGGTCTGAGTGGGTCCCGATTGGGCCTCGACGATGTCCCTGCCTTGTCCCGATTGGGTTCGGGTAGGTCTCTGCGATGTCCCGCTAGGGCCCAGCGGTGTCTCGGGCGGGTCTCGACGATGTCCCAGGCAGGCTCCAACAATTTCCCGGTCGGGTCCATGCGAGTCATGACGATGTCTCGGCGGTGTCCCGACTGGGTCCAGGCAGGTCCTGGCGATGTCCCGGTCGGGCCCCCGCAATGTCCCGATCGAGTTCTGACGGTGTCCCGAGCTAGTCTCGGGCGGTGTTTCATGCGGGTCCCGGCAATGTCCAGGCCGTGTCCTAACCAGGTCTGGACGATGTCCCGATCAAGTCACGGGCAAGTCACAACAATGTCCCGGTCGGGCCTCGGCGATGTCATAGGCAGGCTCTGACGATGTCCTGGGCGGGTCCTAGCATTGTCCTGACCGAGTCCCAGTAATGTCTCAGTCAGGTCCCAGCGGTGTTCCAAGCGAGTCTTAGCCAGGTCTGAGTAGTCTCGGCCAAGTCTGAGCGGTCTCAGCCAGGTTTCGGCGGTGTCCTAGTCGGGTCATTGAGATGTCACAACTAGGTCTCGGCGAGGTCACAACCAAGTTCCGACGATATCCCGGTCAAATCCCTACGATATCCCGATCAGGTCCCAGCGGAGTCCCGACTAAGTTCAAACAGGATTAGGTAGTGTTTTGGCTGTGGTCCGATGATTTGAGAATGAGAAGCTCAAACTCAAAAAATGGTTTACGGTTTTAAAAAAGGAAAATTATTTTACGGAAATTAAAAAAGATTTTTCGGTCAAACTGAAATTAATTTCCGTTTACTATTATTTTCCGCCCTACCAAACACCAGAAAACACGAAAAATGATTTCTAAAAATTATTTTTATGTCGAAACAAACGGGACCCAAGACATTGGCGTAATCCCAATGAACACGTGGTCATAAAATTACTCACTCAGCTCAGCTCAATTTATTATTATTATTATTCTTAAAAAAAGAAAAACGAAGAATTAGGAAAAGGGAAGCATAAAAGAAACAAATTGGATTAAAATAGAATGGCCCATTCTTCTTTGACTGATCCCTAGAAATGTGCATGAACCTGTATATATCACTTATACAAGTTGCATCGTTTCTCTTCAGTATATTGGAGTCTCAACTCAACATTTGAACATTTTTTTTTTAACGTGACAAATTATTAGTTTTTGTATATATTTGCAATTTGATGAAATGACTACTTTAATTTCTTCAGAGTAGTGTTAGGTGTCTGTCTATGACGGATGCCTAGCGTCCGTTTTGCTGAGCTGGCATGGCTGGCTTAGCCTTTAAAAAAAAAAAAGAACTGCCGTCCACGACACAACCGGCTAGATCTGCCGTCCACGGCCCAGATCTGGTTCTCTCTCCTTCCGCTCCATCGGTTCTGTTCTTCCTCTCCACCGTGCCTCCATCTGCACCGCCCAACATTCACTAGTGACTTCCCGGACCACCCATACACGGCCCAGCCCACCCCAACGTTAGACAATCAGGGAGAAAAAAAAAAACTGGGGTAATCCTTAAATTTCGTCCCTCTTTCTCGCATAAAACTTATTTTCTTGTTCCTCTTATTTTGCTTCAAGAATTGACATATAGTGTTGTGTTAGCTTAAATTTCAAATTTTTGGTATTAATGATGAATTGGTAGCTTCCTTTGAATCCTCATTCGAAGCTTGAGTCAAAGTTTTCGGTAAATTGTAGAAATTATGGTAGAACCCCTAAACTTTTCTTTTTCATGTCACAAATTGGTTCAAAATTCCTGTTGGAGTGTAGGTGTTAGTTGAGCTCAATTATTTTTGGTGAAAATTGAAGATGGGTATTTGTACTTGATGATTATTTGATGGGTTAGCAAATTGTTTAGGGGATTTGGGAAATTGGAGAGGAATTTGTGTACCCACACATTACACATTCTAAGAGAACAGTTAGTCTGAATGGTAGTGCTAGAAAACTAATTGTCAAATATGTATGGTCAAGGCCATAGTTTGCACCTTTCATGTTAGGCATTATAGATTCCTTGCATATTTAGTAGAATTTTAGAAGCAGAGAGACATTATAGATTATTTAAGCTCCTTTCATGTTAATCGTAAACATTGAAATGCATGTATTGGCACCCTTACCACAAATGAATTGGCTGCAATTTTGAGTTGAAGTGTTTATGGTGGTTTCTTTTTCCTTTTTGAAGGTTTGTCTTGGTTGTTCTGATGTTCTTTTTTGTTTTGTGGCTATGTGAAGTAATAATCTTCATGTATTAGATAAATTAGATTCACTCAAGTGATTTTATATAAGTCACTAATTAGATTATTTTTTGGAATAGCTCTTAAATGGACTTGTCACAATCGGCCTTAATTTCAAAATGCCAATATGATTATTTGTCGATACAGCAACTAATTGATGAGGTTGTGCCCCTCGAAATGGACCATAAAAATGGTATGTTGGGCCTTTAATTCTTCCTATTAATTTTTGTAATATATCTTATTGAATGTTAGTACTCATAGTTGCATCCTCTAAACTTTGTATCGCTGGAAATGAAACTGTAACTGATGTAGAGTCGGAGGATAATGCGGATAAAGGCAAGTCAAATGTCAAGGAACCTAAGAAAGGAATGACATTTAGCTCCCTAGATGAAGTTAATTTTTATTGTAAGAGTTATGCGAAGCAAGAGTGTTTTGGGGTGGTATAGAAGAAGAATAAAAAATAAATAAAAATGGGGATGTTAATTATGTCAATCTAGGATGTGCTCGTCAAAGCAGTAGAAAATCCAACTCAAGTAATAGCTCTTCTAAGCCTATTCAAACAATTTGAACGGGGTGTAAATCCAATTTAAATGCAAAGTAAGTTGATACACAATGATGTATGACTAGTGTATGGCTGTGTTAGCTAATTTTTCTATTTACGAAATCTCTTCCAGACCCTCATGAATTCACAGTCATCATGCCCTTTTAATTTAGATTTTATTCACTTCCTGTAAGTGTTAGGTTTTTATGCATTACCTGCAAAGTTGATATTCTACTGTTTTTATTAACATGTCCTTACATGTTTTTTCAGGTGATATTTTATGTGATGGCTGGTTTCTAGAAGACTTGTTGATTTTTTTTTTTTTTTGGCTTTATTGTAGTAAACTTTTGAAAATAGATATTGTACTGATCAATGTTCAAAGATATTTTGTCCATGTTCATATATATGAATTCAGAGGATCCAAGTTGCATTTTTGATGGTCTATGTAGCCTATTGTCCTTAAAAAATAATATAACAAGAATGAGCATATTCATGTTGTTCATTGTGGTTCAATGGAGCTTGAAATTTCATATTTATATTGTATTTGATGAACCATTTACAGCATTTGGTTGTATAAGGTCACTGCAATGAAAAGTAGTCAAGATTCACGGTTGGTTTAACTCTACGCTTGCTTGAATAGACCTACAGCAACAAATTAAAGAAAAATATTTATCATTTCTACTTTAGGACATGTGCTTTGTGACATTTGAAATCCAAAAGGGTGTTGCAAGCCTTTATATCATCAATGAGTGCCCATTAAAGCGCAGGATGCAAAAGTTTATGTAAAGCTAGTGTAAATAAGTTCATGAGACATACAAATTCATCCATTCTTCATGTGCCTTTAAAGTTGAAATACATTCAAATCAGACATTCTTTAGGCAGTAGAAAGTTACCCGCCAACACATTCTTCCCCCCACCCCCTTACAAAACGAAAAAGAAATAAAAAATATACAATAATACTACTAATAAAGAAAAATATTTTGAAATAATCCAGCATTTTTAAACTGATACATGAATAAGTTCGTCATATACACACTATGAATGAATCGTGTTCCTTGTGTGAATGACTTAAAAAGATTGTGCTTAAAGAAACAATTACTGAGAGAAAAACCCCCCCAGTACATCACAAAAGAAGGAATCAGATTGATCAAAAACATTGGCATATGAAACTAACTACATTAGCAAGAGTCGAATTTTATTCAATTGGATTCTCAATTGACATGTTTCTTGTGCTATTACCATTATCTAGGTCACACTGTACAAGTGGTTAGTAGGCCAAAAATGACAAAGATCAACATAGATATTATCTAAGTTCAACCGAATATTTCATTATATGACAAAATGCAAGTCCAACAATAACAGTAGTGCATCTCCAAAATCCAACATTACAACATAACGGTATTTTTCCTTTTCAAATGCCGACTACATTTGACATTGAGCAACTTTCATATCCATGTTTTCCTTATACTTGCTGTTCTCTTTTTTCATTTGTCACTCTTTGTAATTGCAGCCCTAACCTTTTTTTTTTTCGTTATTTACCCACTTGTATCTATCCTGCAACCGCTTCAATATTCTTTTACCATACTTGCACATTGGAAGATCATTAATTCATTCAACATATTTACATGCCCGACCATTCTACAAACAAATATAAACAAAATTAGTATACTTTGTTGATGAACAACTCAATTCTCAATATCAAAAGTTACTAACCTTATAATTGGGGCAACCATAAAACCTTTTGTCAAAGTTGTGTTTGGTTAATGAAAAAACCACTACTGATGGAACTCCGCAAAAACACAATGGAGCTCCATCTTCATTTACTGGGAAAAAAGCTAAAGTTTGCCAACCAATCTATCAAAAGCTAAACTTTGAAGCTAAAATCCAACCATAAAACCATCAATCACAACAAAAATCCAGTACTTATAAGTCCAAAAATCATATCATAGTTTAACCCATACACTTATATGCAAACATATCTAAATCTTAATATTGGATATATATCAAAGATTATTTGCTCATAAAATTAAATGATCCATACAAAATTAACCCAAAAAATGGATATATATCAAAGCAAAAGCAGCGGCCCTACTTTTCCCCATTTCCTGCACAACTCTTGCTGCTGCATCAAGCACTAGCGTAGAGAAACTATGTAAAGAAGTCTCCAACATGAATCACAACTCAATGACCCAGATTTCAAAATCCCAAAACAAAACTACTTCTGAGCTCATGGAAGCAAAAATAAAACACTTCTCAAGGTCTTTGCATTAATTTTATTTCATAGTTAATCGTCTCCATTGTTCCACTTTATAAGTGGAAAACAATTCAATTTATTTTTCTGCACAATAATAGAATTTTTACTTGATTAAGCTATTATCACACATATAAATCATGTAAGCAAAATCAAATATATGAGTGAAATAATGTAAGCAAAATCAAATATCTCACATATAAATCATATGAAAAAACGCTTAATCAAGAAAGAATAAGTAGTCTCATGAAATGATGCTGAAAAGAATTTACACCACTCATTGATTAGTCATGAACAAATCTAAACCATACAATCCTTAAGATCAAATAAGGGCTTTATTAGGACGTAATATAGGGTTAAAAATAGGAAAATAGATAACGAAAAGGTAATGAGAAGTGTTCTCAAGAATAATTGAAACTTCAGCTTCTTTTGCATTTTTCAATCAATCTCTCTTCCAATTTTCCTCAATAAGGCACTATTTCTTTTCAATAATGCACTTTTCAACCTTGATCACCAACTTTTTTCTTTTTCTTTTCTTTTTTTCTCTTTTTTTTTTTTTTTTTTTTGAATTACATGCCACCACATTGAAATACATTACTTGAATCTATTCTTGAAACACTTTGGAAAAGGGTTAAAGAAAGAAAGGCTAATCATAAGGCTTAACGAGGTAACTAGCGATGATATATTACGAATAGAAAGTTGGAGCTCAAAATAAAGAAAAATGACCTAATCTCATCTATCAAAGATTCGCATAGTTCTTCAACATTCATGACTTGACAAATTAAGTGTGGCATAAAAAATAAAGATTTTAGCATTCGGCCAAAAGAAAGAAGAACAATGAGACTAATACGACGAATATAATTTCTGCGCTTCCAAATGAAATGAGATATCATGAAAATTTACCCTCCACAATGAATGATTGGCTCAAAACTCACAAGTATTAAAAAAAATCTCCACAATGTTATCCTCAAGATTTTCTAAATCACCTATATCCTTAACAAAGAGTTATGTTTCCTTAACAAGTGCATGTGCAACAAATTGAGCATGAAAGCAATCAAATTCTTTAACAGGAGTAGTATAATGAGCTTAAAACACAAAATTCATGCTAAGGAAACAATTTTTTTTTTTTTTCAAACATAAAATAAACAACAAAAATAATATGCATCAAACACATCAAAGTCCTCCCCTCAACCTAAAACTTACATTGTCCCTAATGTAACAAAATGAAATAAATAANAAATTCTTTAACAGGAGTAGTATAATGAGCTTAAAACACAAAATTCATGCTAAGGAAACAATTTTTTTTTTTTTTCAAACATAAAATAAACAACAAAAATAATATGCATCAAACACATCAAAGTCCTCCCCTCAACCTAAAACTTACATTGTCCCTAATGTAACAAAATGAAATAAATAAGTAGAGATTAAGGAGAGTGCCTCGAGGTGATGAAAACAAACTAAAACTTATGACCTGCAAGAAAAATTAGAAAACAAAAATAAAAACACAACCTAAACTATGACACAAACACTACTAGTATAATTTCAAACTGAGTTCAGTGTTTGGCAAACCCTGATAAACAGGATTCACCAAATCATAAGACTCATCTTTAAGCTTAAATTCTTCAAAGAATGGTTTCACACCTCTTTCTTTAAAAAAATTATCATTCTTAGGATTTGCAATTTTTGGTGCTGAGATATTAGATGGATGAGGTTTATTGGGTATAAACAAGTCTTCAAAACATGAACTCCATCCATTAGTTTCCATCAATGGATTAGTATCCAAAATAGCATTAGTCATGTCCAATTCTATATCATCATTATTAGGATTCAATAAACATGATTCTATCGGATCAGAAAACATTCAATGAGCAAATTTATCTTCCACTAAAGTTTGGATCATGTCTACCTCATGGATTTCCTCATCATCATCAATAGCAGGTTGCTTACAAATGTTAAAGATGTTAAGCTCAATTGTCATATTTCCAAATGTAAGCTTCATAATTCAATTCCTGCAAATAATCAAAGCATTAGAAGTAGCTAAAAATAGTCGTCCCAAAAACAGGGACTTCAGTGCTTGATTGTGCAACAGGTTGTGTATCCAAGACAATAAAATCCACAGAAAAGTAAAATTTATCCACTTAAACTAACACATCCTCTACTATCCCTCTCGGTATAACGACAGATCGGTCTGCAAGTTAAAAAACAACTTTAGTGGGTTTTAATTCCCCAAGACCCAACTGTTCATAAACCGAGTAGGGTAATAGATTAACACCAGCCCCTAAGTCAACTAATGCTTTCTCAATTCTACAATCACCTATGATGCATGAAATGGTAGGAGATCCTGGATCTTCATGCTTTAAAGGAATTTTCTATTGAATTATAGCACTTACGTGCTCTGTAAAAAATGTCTTTATTTTCACAGAAAGCTTCCGCTTTATAGTGTAAAGATCCTTCAAAAAATTTGCATATGATGAAATTTGATGGATGGCATCTAATAGAGGAATATTTATCTTTACTTGTTTAAACACTTCTAAAATATCCTAATTTGTTGTCCCTTTTTTAGGTGTGAGCAACCTTTGGGGAAATGGGGCAACAGGCTTATACTCTGTCTCCTCAACATCCTCCACATCACTAGGCTTGTCATCATCTTTGGTTTCTGAGTTTTCCTTAGGCTGTGAAACCTTTGTTGGAATTTCTTTATTAACACTTTTTCCACTCCTAAGGACGGTGACTAACTTATCGTGTTCCACTTGATTATTTCTGATTTCATTAACCCCACCTTGAGTCCTTGGGTTAGGTTGATGTTGAGCTGGAAACATTCCTTTCTCCCTTGCATTCAAATGGGACTCAATTCTATCAACCGAGTTTTTCAAATCTTGAATATTCTGCATGGTATTTTGGTTGATTTGGGTTTGGCCTTGAATAAAGGCTTGCAATTTGTCCTCCACAGTCTTCTTATGTGGTGGCACATAAAAATCATGAGAAGAAGATCTTCGGGGTTCATTGTCAAATGAAACATTCCTCCAACTGAAGTTAGGGTGATTTCGCCAATTGGAATTGTAAGTCTCAGAATAAGGCGAATTAAATGGTCGTTGGTATGCATTGGCCGCATTGGCCTACTCATGCAATACCTCTTGAAATGCAAGAATTGTGGGACAATCCTTAATCAAGTGTGTATTAGTCTCACAAATTCCACAATTACTCTTAATATGTGCAGACATCTTTGCCACATCCACTTTAGTCAACTCCATGGCCTCTACCTTTCTAGTCAGTTTGGCAAGACGGATATTTACATCATCATCTTCCTTAATGTGATATAAACCTCCTTTAACAATAGATCCAGGTTTTGTCTTATCAGTCCTCTCTGTGGTGTCCCACACTTGAGTATTTTCAGCTAAAAGATCAAAATAATCTCAAGCCTCATCAGGTGCTTTACTCATAAATTCACCATTACACATCATTTCTACAAATTGCCTCATGCTTGAGGACAAAACTATCATAGAAAAAACTAATCACCCGCTATGTTTCATACCCATGATGTGGGCATGCAAGTAAAAGCTCCTTAAACCTTTCCCAGCATTGAAAAAAAGTTTCATTCTCCTTTATAGCAAAGTTCATTATGTTCCTTCTCAATGTATTAGTTTTATGAGTTGGGAAAAACTATTTAAGAAATTCCCTAATCATCACTTGCCATGTTTCTATGGTACTAGGCCTTAAAGAGTGTAGCCAAGATTTGGTTTTCTACTTCAAAGAAAAAGGAAACAAGGTCAACTTAACAAAATCATCAGTAACATTGTTAAGATGTAAAGTAGCAATGACCTCGTCAAATTCCTTAAGGTGCAAATATGGGCTTTCAGAATCAAGCCCATGAAACTTTGGCAGCAATTGAATTACCCCAGCTTTAATGTCAAAATTTCTTGCATTGGCGGAAAATACCATGCAAGAGGGGGTACTTGTTCTTGTAGGCTGCAAATAATCTCTAAGGGTTCGGGCAAGTTGGTCAACTTGATTTTCCAAGTCATCCCCATGATTACTCTGCTCATCATCAGCCATTTTCATAGTCGTTAAAAATTTCTACGAAAGAATTAGGCAATTCTAACGGAAAAATTTCTGACTCTACTTTGTACAACCTATTTGTATGATCGCGATGCCAAACGCTCATACAAAAGAAAAAGATTAAATCTCTAAATTGCCAAAATATAACAATATTACCTTAAGAGTATATGAGAATTTATAAATTTTTCAGAAATTTATACTCCCTTTAGCTGCAGTGGCTTGAGATTTAATACCTGCCAAAAAGAAAAAAAAATTAAAATAATAAAAAAATAAAAAATTTAACTCGGTGTCTTAGACACAA
This sequence comes from Betula pendula, assembly GCA_900184695.1. NCBI lineage: Eukaryota > Viridiplantae > Streptophyta > Magnoliopsida > Fagales > Betulaceae > Betula > Betula pendula. The sequence goes on along the minus strand of FXXK01000090.1, from coordinate 414,885 downwards.
TCCCCAGCAACGACGCCAAAAGCTTGTTGAGCCAAAAAGAGTGCAAACCCAAGTGTAGGCTATCGCAAGTAATAAAGTCTCAGTGAGCACAAGGTCGATCCACAGGGAATGATAGACACTAAGTAAAAATCCTATTATTGTGCAAAAAAATAAATTGAATTGTTTTCCACTTATAAAGTGGAACAATGGAGACGATTAACTATGAAATAAAATTAATGCAACTAAACTAAATTAATTAAAAAGAGTTTGAGAAAATTGATGGGAAACACTAAGGCTTAGGGATCCACCTAACATCCTATTACGTATTTCTGAGACATTTTTTAACACAACTAGGTAGAGAATCAACTCTCCTAATCGGGAGATAAAACAATTAGGCACTAATAAAAATAACGATAAATTAAATATGGGTTGATGAGATTTTAATTTTAATAACAATGTTATAATAAATTAAACATTCACTATATTTTCGAATCATAACAAATCAAACAAAGTAAGCATTTGATATAAACAAAAATCATAATAAATCAAAATAAACTTATAACATGAAACTATTCTCAAATTAAAATCATCCCCAAAATTTAATTATTAATCTATGAAGAACAAATAAAATAGTCTCAAGAATACATAATAAAAGTACTAAACTTCACCCCTAGCCTCAGCTAAAGGATTAGCCACTCTTAACTATGAAAATAAATTCCATAATCCAAGTACTAAACACAACAACTAAAAGAAAATAAATTGAACTGCTGGACTGCTCTAGAGAAAAACTCAGAAATCTACTGTGGCGTGCTCCTTCTCTCCGGAATTTCCCCCCTCTTCTATTGGTGTTCTGTCCTCTTTTAATTACCAAAAAAAAAAACTGAAGACTCAGTACCC
>FXXK01000090.1:379127-413543 GCA_900184695.1 Betula pendula | reverse complement strand
TCGTGAAAGAAAAAGATCAAGATCAAAATCAATATTGAGGGATTTCAGCTATAAGTGTCAAGTAAGGTAAAATTTATAATTTTTCTCTATATTATTGTCATACCCATTAATTTTAGAGCTAGAGAATCATATAAATTGACATAATTTTTATTAGATCCAAATTTAAGATTTAATTTAGGGGTTTTTAATGCATCAAACTGTTAATCAAATTGGTATAAGCTACTCCATATGGATTTGTAGAATTGTACTATAATGAGTTTACATTTGTAGATTTCTAAATTTTTCTAAATTTGGCAAGTTTTATTTCAACTTAACTGGATTTCCTTTCCCTCTCAGTCCTTTTCTCAGCAGGCGCACCATTAAGACCAGGTAAGATTCTTTACCTTCAACATGACTCTATTAATTTCTTTTCTTTTTCTTTTTTTTTCCTTTTCCTGGAATTACCTCTAGTTTGTTTCCAATAGAGAATTTCCTAGGATTTTGTTAGAAAAGGCTTGCTATAGTTGTATGTATGTATGTATGAGTTGTTAAATGAAAGTTGCATGAAGAATTGTTGTGAATAATTATTAGGTTTATTGTTATAATTTATGTGAATGTTTGATTATGTTTTGAGGCATTAATTTAATAAGAAACTATTTATAAGTTGTATTGGCATTTAGAGTTTGTGCCATTAGCATTTAGCCATGAATTGTTAAGTTGTTTGTTTAAACTTTAGTGTGAAAAGTCTTAAATAAATAAATAAATTTTCAGGTTTCTGACAAATCTTAGATTACATCATGAGCAAGTCAAAAACAATTGATGCATTTTTTAAGAAAAGAGATGCTGATTCAAATTCTAAAATATCTTCCTCAGCATCTAATTCTCAAACTTCAACTTCTAAGCAAGTTGCTTCTAAGATGTCAAGAATTGAACATAAAGAAGTTGAGTTAGTTGACGTTTTTACTTTTTCAAAAGATCCAGGGTTACATCCTCCAATATGGAAATATCATGTTAATCAACAGCAACCTCACAATGGAGAAGAAGATGATCCACAGACTCCTTATGCCTTTTACACATACAACATCTGTCAATCACGATGACATGTTTTCTTCTAAGGTTGTCCATAGTAAGAATCTTTTCAAGAGCCGCCGACCAAACAAAAAAAGCCACTTTTGTAGGAGCTATGGTCCTCCAAATACTCTTCCAAGGAAAGGGACGAACATCGTTACATGCAAGGACCCTATAAAAGGATCTAACATCAAACTTCCTCTTCCGGGAGGGAATCCACCAAAGCTTGTCTTCCCCCTCCCTTCTCCCACAAAAGGAGTATAAAAGAGTGAGGAAAAAAGCCACGGTGACCAACTCCCAATCATGAGCCGCACGAATGAAGTTTACATCCCATTGAACGGAACCACTAGAAAGGTCCAGGTGATCAGCCACAAAAGCATTCTTCTCACAAGCTATATCAAATAAGATCGGGAAGGCCACTTTAAGGGGCAATTCTCTGCACCACACATCATTCCAAAATCTGATCTTGGGTTCATCTCCCAACTCAAATTTGGTGTGACTATAGAGCAAACTCCACCCCCTCCTAATATTCTTCCATAACCCCACACCATGCGGCCCAGTGGGAACAAAAGAGCACCACCCACCTCCCTCACTACCAAATTTAGCATCCACAACAATTCTCCACTAAGCCTCTCTCATGCGCATAACACCACAACCACTTCCCTACAAGGGCCCTGTTGAAGGTCCTCAAGTTTCAAATCCCTAACCCTCCCTAAGAAATAGGAGAGCAAACCTTAGACCAATTAACCAAGTAAAATTTGAATTCATCACCTAAACCACCCCATAAAAAATCACGGTAAAGCTTCTCAATACGATTGGCAACACTGACAAGGATGAGGAACAAAGACAACAAGTAGGTAAATTAAAGAGAGTGCTCTTTATAAGGGTAATTCTACCCCCTTTAGACAAGTACATCCGTTTCCAACTAGCCAATCGACGCTCAATCTTCTCAACAACTCCATTCCAAATAGGCTTGGCCTTAAAGCAAGCCCCAAGCGGAAGACCAAGGTAATTCAGGGGCAAAGAGGAAACCCTGCAGCCCATAATGTCAATCAAACCCTCCACATCGACAACATTACCCACAGGAACCAAAGCTGACTTAGCCATATTAACCTTTAAGCCAGAGGCAGCCTCAAAGCAAAGGAATAACACACGAAGATAGCGAAGGTGATCAGGGTTGACCCCACAAAAGACCTGCGAACAACCTGCGAACAATAAGTGAGAAATATTTACCGCCTCGGAGAGCCTGGAATTGACTGAGAAGCCTGAAATAAGATCCCTGTTGACAATGATAGTGAGCATTTTACTAAGCGCCTCCATAACAATAACAAACAAAAGAGGAGACAGAGGATTGCCCTGCCTCAAACCTCGAGAGTTACTGAAAAAACCAGCTGGAATGCCATTCACCAAGACAGAGAAGCGGACCGAAGAAATGCAATGAGAAATCCAAGAACACAATTTCTCCCCAAAACCACACCTTCTCAGCATGTACAAAAGAAACTCTCAGTTCACATGATCATAGGCCTTCTCAATATCCAGCTAGCAAATCACCCCTGGAATGCCAGAATTGATGCGGCTATCCACACATTCATTAGCAAGAAGGACTGAGTCAAGGATTTGCCTACCTTTCACAAAAGCATTTTGGGGTTTCGAAATAATCTTTGTAAAAGGTAGGCAAATCCTTGACTCTGTTCTTCTTGCTAATGAGTGTGTGGATAGTCGCATCAATTCTGGCATTTCAGGGGTGATTTGCAAGCTGGACATTGAGAAGGCCTATGACCATGTGAACTGGGGGTTTCTTTTGTACATGTTGAGGAGATGTGGCTTTGGGGAAAAATGGTGCTCTTGGATTTCTCACTGCATTTCTTCGGCACGCTTCTCTGTCTTGGTGAATGGCACTCCAGCTGGCTTCTTCAGTAGCTCTCGAGGTTTGAGGCAGGGCGATCCTCTGTCTCCTCTCCTGTTTGTCATTGTTATGGAGGCGCTTAGTAAAATGCTCACTATCACAGTCAACAGGGGTCTTCTTTCAGGCTTCTCAGTCGGTTCCAGGCTCTCTGAGGCGGTTAATATCTCTCATTTGCTTTTCGCAGATGACACTTTGGTTTTTTGTGGGGCTATCCCTGATCACCTCCGCTTTCTTCGTGTGCTTTTCCTTTGCTTTGAGGCTGTCTCAGGTCTAAAGGTTAATATGGCTAAGTCAGCTTTGATCCCTGTGGGTAATGTGGTTAATGTGGAGGGTTTGGCTGACATTCTGGGTTGCGGGGTTTCCTCTTTGCCTTTGCAATATCTTGGTATGCCGTTGGGGGCCAGCTTTAAGGCCAAGCCTATCTGGAATGGGGTCGTTGAGAAGATTGAGCGGCGGTTGGCTAGTTGGAAGCGAATGTATCTGTCTAAGGGGGGCAGAATTACCCTTATAAAGAGTACTCTCTCAAACTTACCTACATACTTATTGTCCTTGTTCCTTATCCCTGCCAGTGTGGCCAATCGTATTGAGAAGCTCTACCGTGACTTTTTATGGGGTGGTTTAGGGGATGAATTCAAATTCCACCTGGTTAATTGGTCTAAGGTTTGCTCTCCTATTTCTGAGGGAGGTTTGGGGATTCGAAACTTAAGGACTTTCAATAAGGCCCTTTTAGGGAAGTGGCTGTGGCGTTATGCTCGTGAGAGAGAGGCCTAGTGGAGAATTGCTGTGGATGCTAAATTTGGGAGTGTGAGGGGAGGGTGGTGCTCTCGTGTTCCCTCTGGGCCGCATGGAGTGGGTTTATAGAAGAATATTAGGAGGGGGTGGAGTGCGCTATTTAGTCACATCAGATTTGAGCTGGGAAATGGGTCCAAGATCAGATTTTGGGATGATACATGGTGTGGTGATTTGCCCCTTAGAGTGGCTTTTCCGATCTTATATGATATAGCTTGCGAGAAGCATGCTTTTGTGGCTGACTATTTAGACCTCTCTAGTGGCTCTCCTCATTGGGATGTTACCTTTATTCGTGCAGCTCATGATTGGGAGTTGGCTTCTGTGGCTTCCTTCTTCACTCTTTTATACTCCCATCCCCCGAGAAGGGAAGGGGAAGACAAGCTATGGTGGATTCATTCCCGCAAAGGAAAGTTTGATGTTAGATCCTTTTATAGGGTTCTTGTGGGTATCAATGCCCACCCCTTTCCTTGGAAGAGCATTTGGAGGACCAAAGCTCCTGTGAAAGTGGCTTTCTTTGCTTGGTCGGCGGCTCTTGGGAAGATTCTTACTATGGACAACCTAAGAAAAAGACATGTCATCGTGATCGATCGCTGTTGTATGTGTAAAAGGCATGGGGAGTCTGTGGATCATCTCCTTCTCCATTGTGAGGCTGCTAGCGCTTTATGGACTACCATCTTTAGCCATTTTGGGTTATCTTGGGTTATGCCTCTTCATGTGATAGACCTGTTTGCCAGCTGATGGACTGGTGGTCGCTCCCAGAGTGCTGTTGTGTGGAAGATGGTGCCTTCTTGCCTCATGTGGTGTCTTTGGAGAGAACGAAATAATCGTAATTTCGAGGACCAAGAAAGATCGATTGAGGAGCTCAAGTCTTTTTTTTTTTCACTCTCTTTTCTTGGACAGCTACTTATCTAGCTCCCTTAGTGATAAGCTTTAATGAATTTCTTGTATATTTTTCTTCCCCTTCATAGGCGGTCCTTTGTATACTTCCTGTGTGCCAGGACTGCGCTTTTGCGCTTTTAATATATTGACTCTTACTTATCAAAAAAAATAATCTTATCCACAACCCTTCTGAGTCTATTGGCTAGGACTTTGGCAATGATCTTGTAGACTCCACTCACCAGGCAGATAAGCCGAAAATCCTTAAGATCGGCCGCCCTAGACTACTTCGGGATTAATGCAATGAACGTGACATTGAGACTCTTAACAAACTTGCTATGAGCATAGAACTCATGAAGAACCCCCATGATGTCAGATTTAATCACATCCCAGCAGTCTTGGAAGAAACCCATGGAAAAACTATCAGGACCTAAGGCCTTATCTCTGTTCATGCCGTTCACCACCTTCAAAACCTCCCTTTCCTCAAAAGGAGTCTCTAGAGAAGAAGCCTATGTCGCGTCTATAGAGTCGAAATCCAACTCATCCAACCTAGGCCGCCAGCTATGAGATTCTGTAAATAAAGACTCGTAGAATTGAACGGCAGAATTCCTGATGATTGGTTGGTCCGAAGAAACCGAGCTATTAATCGAGAGAGATTCTATGGAATTGTCCCTCTTATTCGAATTGGCCACCCGATGAAAAAATTTAGTGCATTTGTCTCCCTCCTTAAGCCAAAGAACCCTTGACTTTTGTCTCCAACTAATCTCCTCCTGAAGAATAGCCTGAACTAGCTCACAAGTAACCACAGATTTCCGCAACTTCTCTTCGGGATCTAACCCACGCTCTTCCTCCAAGCAATCAAAAGCATTCAATTCTTCCAAGAGAGCTTTCTTACGAAACTCCACATTACCAAAGACTTGCTCGTTCCACCTCTCTAAATCAGCCTTCAAAGCTTTAGCTTCTGAACAAGAACGAAACTATGAGTACCAAGAAAGGAATAAGACGACCACTAGAGCCTCACCTTATCCACAAACCCATCAACCTTTAACCACATATTTTCGAACTTGAACGGCCTGGCACCCCCTTTATACCGCCACAACAAGAAGAATAGGGAAATGATCAGAACACAGTCTATGCAGCCTCTTCTGAAAAAGACCAGGATACTTGGCTTCCCAATCCAGGAAAACAAGAAACCTATCAATGCGGGACCAAGAGACAGGGTTGGACCACGTAAGCGTCCCCCCCACAAGGGGAAGGTCCATGAGGCCTAGCTCAAAAACAAAATCCGAAAACTCCATCATAGCTGGGCAAAAGCGAGCTTCCCCCGATCTTTCATCCAGAAAGCGAGTGACATTGAAGTCACCCCCAATGCACCAAGGCAGATCCCACCAACTCAAGAGACCAGCTAACTCTTCCCAAAGAAGTCTTCTAGAACTGATATTATTTTTTTTTTTCGATGAGTAAGAGAAAATATATTAAAAGCGCAAAAAAGGCGCAGCCCTGGTACACAGGAAGTATACAAAGGACTCCCTAAGAAGGGGAAGAGAAGTGTACAAGAAAATCATTAAAGCTTAAAACAACAGGAGCTAAATAAGCAAAAGTCCAAGAATACAGAGAATGAAAAAAGAGGGACTTAAGCTCCTCAATCGATCTCTCTTTGTCTTCGAAGGTGCGATCATTTCGCTCTCTCCACAAGCACCACATGAGACAAGAGGGCACGAACTTCCACACAACTGCACTCCGGAAGCGACCTCCAGTCCACCAACAGGCAAACAAATCAATCACTCGAAGAGGCATAACCCAAGATAATGCAAAGCGGCTGAAGTTGGTGTTCCATAGGACACAGGCAGCCTCACAATGAAGAAGAAGATATTATGAGGACCATAGACTCCCGCGAAAGCCCAAGAGAAATCATCAGCCACATTCTTGAAAGAGCACGCAACAACAAACTCCCCCACATACGTCTCTACCTTCTCCACAACCTTCCTATCCCACATGAGTAAGATACCTCCAGCAGTCCCTCTAGAAGCAAGATAGCACCAATCAGCAAAAAGGCAACCCCACAAACTTCTCACAATACTATTAGTAACAAACTCCAGCTTCGTTTCCTGCAAACATATAACGTCGGCCTTCCAAAATCTAAAAGGTTTCTGATTTTCTACCGCTTGCCAACCTCATTAAGCCCTCAAACGTTCCACGAAATTAAGGAAGGCTTCATAAACAACCTCTATGATCCCTCACCTTATTCCTACCACAGGAAGTGCCACCGCTACGCACATCATAGTTAATGGAGCTAAACAAACTGTTAAGTTCTCTCGTACCTTTCTTGCCCGCACGCAAGTTAGACCCTGAGACCTTCCTAGAGTTACTAGCAATGATGTCTTCAAAAAGAGCCAAGAGTTTCCCTTCATAAGCATCACAGGAGAGACCCACAAGATGGCTGAACACCTTAACTAGCTGTAGAACCCAATCGAAAGACTGTGCACCAACCTTCCTCCTAGACTTCTTAGCTGGGCAGCAAAGCAAAGGAGGAGAATCCTCAAAAGATAACTCCAAATCTATACAAAAGCTGCTATGGGAACCCAAGAAAAGATTGTTAGGGACAACAGACTGCTTGAGCAGAGGATCCATTGAACCAATAGCTTCGGCAGCAACAGAGCAACCTGAAATCACCAAATCAGAAACCAAGGCCAGCTCAAACCCAAACATCTCAGCGGAGTGCTGGGAGCCCAGGGAAGAATCATCAACTGAGCCTCCCGATAACCCTGCCAGAAGCGGCTCCAAAGTCTCCAGCTCAAGTAGCACCGACAGAGGCTTCCCCAAAAGATCTGAACTCATCATCGGGCTATGACCCACAACAACAAACCCACAACAAGCACCGACGAAGCATCAGGAGAGCAAGTGGGAGTCGACAGATGAGGCGAGGCCGTGATCGAAGCACCCAAGGAGGTCGACGTCAAAGGCTCGTCGGAAAAACCCAACCCCATCACTAGAAGCGGCTTGACTACGAGCGTCGGTGGAGTCTCTGGCCTCTTCCGAACTACGGCGAGCCCCGGCGGTGTCTCTGGCCTCTCCGAGATCACGGCGAGCTTCAACGGAATTACAGGAGTGTAGATGGGAACGAACAAAGGAGGCAAGGCAGCGGTCAGAACACTAGAAGAGGTCGACACCAAGAACTCGTTGAGATGACCCAAACCCGACACCCGAACCAGGTTCACGACCGGATCCTTCACTAGGCGAGCACCGAGTCTCTTAAAAGCAAGTTGAACCTTGACCCATCTTCTTGTGANTTGGGTTTGGACGAGTTGGACCTCGGGCCCTCAAACGAAACAGCCTTCCCTTTCTCCAAACGGGAAGCTTATGGAAAAGTAACATCTTTTATATGTTAATGACACTATACACTACCGTGAGACAAACAAGGAGTTAATAGATTGATTTCCTTGTGTTTTAGAGCTGCTTTTGCTTACTTGACATCCCGTAAAATCCATATTCTTACTTGGCCCCTATCTCCATAACATGATGTAACTGTAGCTCTGTTTCCTAATCAGTAGACAGACGTTCTACTTATGATTTCTTTACAGAGGTCATTTGAACAATGAACACCTCAGTGATTTGTGTATGTGGGTGAGTGTGTGTGTTTGTCCATTTTTCATTTTGTTTCTTTCTCTAGATCTTAATAATTGAAAATCCATTCAAACTTGAGTTATTATTCTGTAATATCACTACTATATATAATCCCAACAATTCTAGTCCACAAATTAAGTTTGCATGTATTCTATGTGTATGTGATTGTTGTTCTTATCATGCTACACAGGAAACAACTCAGAAGATGGCAAAGAAGCTAACAAGTTCTACGAAGGAATTAATGATTGCTCTCATTATCTTACATGCAATTACCTGGACAACCCATGGTGACAAAATGTCAGACTTTGATCTAGTTGTAGCACAAGACGGATCAGGGGATTTCACCACCATAACTGATGCCATCTTTGCTGCTCCCAACTTCAGCTTCCATCGATACCACGTAAAGATTAAAGCAGGAACCTATGAAGAGAACATCATCATTGGTCAAGAGAAGCAAAACTTGACATTAATCGGTGATGGAATGGATAGCACACTTATTACATGGAGTAAGAGCGCTAGTGAACTAATCTCAACATCTGATACAGCAACAGTAGGTAAGTTGGTCATCCAAACCTGAATCTACTCCCAAGAAACATAGCATATACATAAAAGAAACAACAGAAGCAAAAAAATCTCAAAATCAAGGACAATAGAAATCATATGGCACACATCACAGACCACATGTTTGCATGAGAATATCAAATTTAAAGAATCATTATAAAAGATACTCATTCATCAAATTTAAGGTACAAAAGCAACATTTACTTTGATGTCTGAACTTTTTTCAATTAGTTATTTACAAGATTCTTTCTATTTTATTACTAGCGATACTTGCCGAAGGGTTTGTTGCAAGATTTATAAGTTTTGAAAACACAGCTGGAGCCGAAAATAAGCAGGCAGTAGCATTATTAAGTGCATCCAGCTACTTAGCCTATTATAGTTGCAGGTTCAGTGGATTTCAAGACACACTTTATGCCCAAAAAGGCATTCAATTTTTCAGAGATTGCGAAATCTATGGTACTATAGATTTTATATTTGGAGATGCAAGAGCAGTATTTCAGAACTGTAAAATCCTTGTCCGCAAGCCTCTACCTGGGCAGTCAAACACAATAACAGCCCAAGGAAGAGAAAATGCTACTGGCATTGGTGGTTTTGTAATTCACAATTGCACGATAACTGCAACACCTGATCTCCTTGCATCAAAATATCAAGTCAAAACGTACCTCGGTCGACCATGGAAAGACTACTCTAGAACGGTGATCATGGAAAGCTTCCTTGATGGTCTTATTGATGCACAAGGCTGGCTGAAATGGGAAGGCAAAGCAACACGTCCAAACACCTTATATTATGTAGAGTACAACAATCGTGGACCTGGTGCAGACACATATAGTCGAGTACATTGGCCAGGTTACAAGGTTATTTCTAGCCCTATGGAGGCTATTCCGTTTACAGTCCGAGAATTCATCAAGGGAGATACATGGATTCCATCCACAGAAGTTCCGTATGAACCTGATCTCATCGAAAAGCCATCATCTACTGTCAGTCTTGCAAAGCAGGGTCTTGTAACAAATAATCTAGTGATGGTATTAATTTTCAGCTTTTTCATAATGTTCTCAATTTAATGACAATGGTCCAAACTTTTAGTTTTTTTTGTGATGTTCTTAGTTTCATAGCATATTTAATACAACCAAAGAATGTCTGCAATCATGTGCCCTTCTTTTCACAAGTCAGTTAAACTTAAATTTCTCCTGTTTCTTGAGGAAGAAGCTGAAGGGAAGAAAAGAGACTTAAGTAATTGCATCTTTGAGGAAAAGACAAACTCTTCCTAGCAAATTGTGATGGGATCTGGCAACCCAAGGATTTTTTTTTTATCTGTCACCNAGAAGATGAAAAAAAAAAAAAAAAACGGTCAAAAAATATACCATCCTTTTTCCTACATTTTTTGAGGAATCAATCCGATGCTATTGGATTTAAGGGAAAAGTGAATAAAAAGGAAGTAAAGCAAGAAACTATGAGAAAATGAAATATAAAAATAAAAGGACCTGACAAACTTTTCAATCTAAAAAATTGGGTCCAAGTACGGGATTGTGAGCAATGTTAATCTCAAATTTGTTTTCACAATACAATCTTATGGAATATTTGGAGTCACACCTAAGTTCTTTCAGTAATATCTTCAACCATAACATTTCACACTCCATGGGTCATGTCTCTGAATTCTAATTTTGCACTGGATGTAGCAAGCACTAACTATTTCTTACTACGCGAATTAACAAAATTACCCCCCACAAATATGCAATATCCTTACATGAACTGTCAATCCATAACAAATCCAGCCTAATCTGCATCTGCATAAGCTACTATTCAAGTGATCATATTGGGAAAACAAGTTCCATACATAGTGAGGATTTTAAGTAGCGAAAAATCTGGTAGACTGCTTCCATATAAGACTCTCATAGTGAATGCATAAATTGACTCGCCAAAGTGATAGCATATGTAATGCCAGGACAAGTGTGAGACAAATAAATCAACCTATCAAACAATTGAAATATTTACCTTTTCCCCACCAGAGGAGTCTCACTACATTAACCCAACTTAACATTTACCTCCTTTGGATAATAAATAACTTTACATCTAAGCATCCTTGTTTCGTTGAAATGATCAAGGATATATTTCCATTCGGGACACAAATATAACATGTTTCGACCTCTCTAACTCAATGCCTAAAACATACTTCAAATTGTCCAAGTTCTATTTCAAATTCATTTGCAAAAATTTTTTTAAGTTCCATATCTCATCATTATCATTTCCTATCATTACAATATCACCAACATACGCAATAAGAGCCATTACCTTTCCTCAAGAAGAATGATAAAAAAAAATTATGATAAGCTCAACTTTGTTTCTAATCAACTCTTTTCATAGCTCGGGAAAACCACTCAAACCATTCTTTCGGAGATTATTTCAATTTGCACACTTTACCCATAGAAGAGCAAAATCTAAGCCTATGAGGAATTTCTATGCATACTTCTTCTATATCTCCATGAACAAATGCGTTTTTCGTGTCAAATTAGTGCAATGACCAATCCAAATTTGGTGCCACCGAAAGTAGGACTTGAATTGAGTTCATCTTTGCAATCGGAATCAAATGTCTCCTCATAGTCAACTCCGTAGGTTTGTGTAAAACCTTTCAGAAACTGTTTGGCCTTATATCTATCCACAAAACCGTCGGCCTTATGTTTTACAGTAAACACCCAATAACATCCAACATCCTTTTTCCCATTTGAAAATTCAACAAGAACCCATGTATTATTTTTGTGAAGTACTTTCATCTCATCTTGCATTTCTGCCCTCCACTTTAGTTTACGAAGTCCCTTATGTTAAATTTTAGGAAAGATATAAAGGTAGAATATGTTGATAGGAAACAAAGTTAGATATAGGGTGTTGAGTACAAAATCTGGCTCCTTTGAGTTGTGCACTAGGAAGATAATATCATAGACAATAGGTATTGAAGAGTATAAATTAGGGATAAAAGTAGTATTACCTGAGTTAGGGTCAGATGTTTGGCAAGTACTATCAGGAATAATTTTATGTTTTTAGTGTCTGGGGTAAACTCTCAACTCCTCCACTGGCGCTTCATACGACCCATAAATAGAAGACTCATCAAGAATAGTTTGCTATTGTTTGTCATATTCTGACACATGCAGAGACAAGTAAAGCACTACTCATAGAAAACTTCTCTTAACTCGAACTCTCCCCCTCAAGCAAAGTTTCAGTAGATGAGATATACGATTGCAACTTAAAAAAAGTAACATCCATAGAGAAAAAAATGTTTCCACAATAAGAGATGATAAAACCCCTTCTAAGTAGGGAAATAACCTACAAAGATACATTTGAGAGCACGAGGATCTAATTTACTCCGAGTCAACCCATGAATGTGAACAAAACAAACACATCCAAACACTTTTGGAGAGACATTTGGAAGTAGCTAAAGGTAGGGACAATACTTCAATAGGTGTTTTGAAATCTACTACACCAAAGGGCATCCTATTGATGAGATATGTAGTAGCGACTAAGGCAACACCCCAATAATGTTTGCGAACATGCAAATCAAGCATTAAGGACCAAGTTACCTCTAGAAGACGGTGATATTTACGCTCAGCAACTCCATTCTGCAAGGAACTATCAACACAAGTGATTTGATGGGTAATGCCATGTTCCAAAAATGCTTGGATACTCTAGTTATAAAAATTTTAAAAAAGCAAAAACAAAAACATGTACCAAGATCACCAAACATAAACTCACCCTCATAGTCGGAACGAAAAATTTCGATAAAGGTATTACACTAGGGGCTACATTAAAGATGATACATGCAATTACACTGAGTAATACAAACGACTGAGAGTTTATGCTAATGCCTTGAGGAAGTGGAACTAGGAGGTTTGATTTTCCTGAAACTTGACAGACAAATTTTTTAGAGAATGTATGTTTATATGTATGCATATGAAAAGGACTTTGTTGTTCGCTACAGGCCCATAGTCGCCGTTGATGCATGTCTTCAACAGGCTACCATTCACAAAACAAAAAATTGAAAACTCGAAGAAATCATTTCCTTTGGCAAGCTTTGGAGAGCTCTCAATAGTAGCGCAAGCGTAGACGTAGTGGCAAGCAATGTACTTCGCTTGAAGGAATTGTCAAGAGAATTGATTTTGCCCCCATAACCGATCCTTCACCGGCCACTGCAAATCTCCTCCCAATTTGACTTATTTTATTTGTGTATCTAATTCAGTTACTTTGGATTTGTTTTTGCTTTAGTGTTTCAAATAGGATTTCTAATGGGATCTATAGGAGCCGAAGAAATGTAAGATTTACTCACTTTGTGCTACAATGGGTGGAAGGAGATGGAAGAAGCAACAGCTTAAAGTCACCATCAAAAAGCCGTTCAAGCTAAGAAAAGTGAATTGATTATGAAGACTGCAAGATAACTTGCAATGAACCTGCTTTAAAACTTTGGTAATTGGATCTCATTGTAGCTAAGGGGAAGACTGAAAGAGGAAGAATTTATGAAAAAGTTAAAAGAAATGGTGATAGAGGAGGAGAGGCAGTGGGGATACCAATTGCACAATGTCTCCCATGGACAACAGAGCAACTAGAGCCATTGCCGAGAGGAAGATGGACGGCCCAGGTTAGTGATGACGCTCACAAGATGGACGTCTGTCACCTTCTTTCACGTGTTTTTTTATGACGTGGCAAATATGTCGACATGGCAATGACATTAGTTCGCATGACGTGTCACATGTGCACACGTGGTAGAAAGATAAAACTTAATTTTAACGATAAAGTGACTGAGTGACTGATTTGAAATCTAGGCAAAACTTAAGAACCTGATTGTTGAAATTGAAAACCCAATGACTAAATCAAAATCAAACAAAATACTAAAGACCAAATATGATTTTTCCCTAATGCTTAATAAGGAAAGAAACATCTCTTGCAATAACAAAAAAATAAAGATGCCTTAATTGTTAATGCCAATGCAGTCATCCAATCGAACGGTGTGATAAGTACACAAGTATACAAGAGAAAACACTCAATAAACCAAGAACAAGAAAAAAGAGAACAAAAATTGCATAGCTAGAGATTCACTCAAATAAGGCTTTGAGAAAATAAGTCTGTAAAACCGAGTTCGTTCTCTCATGTTCATTCAAGCTTCGATCGTTCCTTTCTCTCCATATGCACCATAATAAAAAGGAAGGAATTGTATTCTAAACATTAATGATGTTATTCTGGCCAATCCTTCTATTCCAAAACTCCCAAAGATCCACCCCTCATCGCATAATCCACTCTACCTCAAACATTTGAAAAACCATAATCCACAGCTTTCAAGCAACATCACAATGAAGAAGAAGAAGATCCAGAGTTTCCCTACTCTTTTTACACATACAACATCAATTTAACTCACAAGTAATATGCCCAACGGATAGTACATTAGCTGCAAAATCAGGTATATGAAGGATAGAAAACAATGACATATAAGGTGTGACAGAAATGGAACCTTCAATAGTCACTGACGATAGAGAACTATGAGCTATTCTAGCGTTTTCCTTGCTAGAAAAAAGATTATAAGAAGAAAACAAAGATATACTAGTCATATGATCGAAGGCCCCTGAGTTTATGTGTAATGCCCCCCAATTAGAATCTTTATAAATTATATTCGGTGCCCTACTATCTTGCTTAACTTTTAAATGTGTTACTCTATGATTTTGCAGCAAAAAAATAATAAAATACATGAACCATAAAGCTGGAGCAGCAGATAAATTTAAAACTTTTCCATTACATTCATACAATACATCAGAGCTCTAATCAACATTAAAGTAATGCAAGCCTTACATAACTCGTCTAGTCAACACTGTTACATAAGAGTCCTAATAACTAACCATAGCATTACATAATAACTTACAGTCTTTCACTGTTCTTCCTTCTCTGTAAATAATATTTATAGATGGAAAGGTGAGTCCATGGCTCAGCAAGCAAGTGCTAGTGTGTGACTGCATGAACATTTCATAAGACATCTATGAACATACATCAAACTTTGTGGAAGGCATTTAAGTCATTTTTTTGAAATCATAAAATCATCTAACTAAAACATCGCTTTTCTAAAATCTCTTTCATAAATAGCTCTTTCACAAATACCTTTCGTAAACCTCTTTCCTAAACATATATTCATAAATCTAACTTTCACAAACCTTTTCCTTTGTAATTACACTTTCTTTGGAACATTTCTCTTTACTATCAACCATACTATAAATACTTTATCATCTCGTAGAAGACACTTTTCTCTTTACTATAACTACATTGTAAACTCCTTCTCAATCCATGGAAACATTTCTCTATACTATAAAACTCTGTTACTATGTAGTCATGTGGTATATTTTCTCTACTTTACTATATGTACTATTCTTCACTATCTTTCTTTGTTTTCTAGGCTCTCTGTGCTATCTTTGCTTTTTGTGCTATTCATTTTTCTTTGTGCTCTAATTAACTCTCAGAGTCAATGTTGTCCATCTTGCACATCCCTTTTTGGTAAGAAGTGGTCTGTACATCCCCTTTCTTCGACAACCTATCAGCCTAACCCCTAAAATTTTGGGCTAACGATCCGTGGACATTGCCACATGAGGCCACACCCTCTGCGGTGTGTTGCACAACCTCCCATGAAATTTTATTTAACCACACAGTCCCAGTGTTTCACTGTGTTCTCTTTACTATGTATACTTTGTTCACTATTTAAAATTTCTCTATCATACATACATAATACATGGTACTTAATACCACATCACCATTTCTTTACTTGCTTTTACTCTGTACTAACTATTAAAACTCATATATATCATAGATTTTTAGTGAAAACGTGGTAAAACTATCATTGGAAAACATACAATGCATCATAATGAAATAGCAACTGAAAATCAATCCACATCATTTTCCATGTATGAAATAATTTCATATATCTCATCATTCATAATGCTAAGAACGACCTAGGCTTTCCTCCAAAAAAGGTTGCATAACTTTGTACACAAAATGCCCAGAGTCGACAGACGTAAAAATACTAGGAAAAACATAAACTTGCTTACCTCAATCGCTTAATTTCCTTTTTGTTTTCACTGTAGCGAATTGTTCTTAGTGTTGCGATAAATCCACTGAGCATCCCCTCGAAGTCCACTCTTAAGACCAACAACCGCGTCACACAACTCCCTTAATTAAAAGGTCCCACCAAAATCCTAGCTTATAGGGACACCCTAATCCCTTAATCTCTTTAACTAATTTTTCAATCCGCCATTCTTATTTCTATCCCCATGTAGCATTTCTTACTTATTCTAAAACTAGAGTTAGACTCAGGAACAAAAATCCTAGACTCCTAGTACTTTACTTCTTCCCGTTACCCTAAAGTAACTTGTGCCTTATTTAGTTTTGGACAAAAATTTACTACAAACTAAGTTGTAGGAACTCCTACAATATATTCCCCACAAGTGGGCGGTTATTCAACGCCTAATAACCGCTAACCGCTTTGTAGGCGGTTGGAAAAACTGCTAACCGCCTATGACAGAGTGATTAACGATTTTAGGGATAAGCAGAGATAGTTAATAAACGACATTAACCGCCTACCCTTATATATAATATAATAATATATGAAAACATATATATATATATTAATACAACAAAACCACGTTGGTTTGATGTTTAATACCATTTAAAATAGGCCTAAATAGTCAAAACCCCATTTAAAATAGGCCCTAAAAAGAGGTCTAAGGTAAGCCAAGAACACTAAAAAAGGCCCAAAATGAGACAGGGCCGGCTCAATACATTTTCAGGCCTAGGCAAGAAGTTTAAGTGAGGCCTTTTTCTTAAATTTAAATATTAATTTAATAATATTTTTTTATTTACAAATCATTCTTCTTGCTTTTTAGGATGCAAAATTACTTATTAAGTTTTAATATTCAAGTTTTTCTAACATTCTCTTTTCAATTGAAAATATGGCTAATTCATTTAATCTCTCTTGTGACATTGTTGATCTTAAATAGGATTTTATCAATTTTAATTGTGAAAAACTACTTTCTACAGAAGCAATTGTAACAAGTATTGTCAATAAAATTTTATAAGCGATACACGCATTAGAAAAAAAATCAAGTCTTTTTATATAATTTAATGTGTCAATTGGAGCACTTTCTTCTATTTGTAACATATCATTTAAAACTTTTTGTAAAAAAATTAATCTAAACCATCAATATCATAATAGATATCATAATCTAAACCATCAACAAGAGCAATGCTTCTTGTACAACTTCCTTCTATTGGCTTTTTTTCTTATTTTTTTTTACAATATGAAGGATCGCTTCAAAGTTCCTTCAAAGTCGAAGGATTGTCTAGTTTAATGTGTCAATTGGCTTTGTCCAACTTCCTTCAAAGTTGTACAAACAAGTTGTACAAGAAGCATTGCTCTTTAGAAAACCTTCAAGATTAAGACCTTTTTTTTTTTGCAAACTATCATCATCTAGTAATTTTAATTTCTTAAAATTAAATAAAACACCAAAAATATTTTCAAATATCTGAAATTGTTCAAACCTACTCGGAATTAAAGAAATAGCTTGATCAACTATATATAAGAAGTACTCAATTCTAAAAGATTCTTCAACAGATTGTGTTGTCTCGTCATTGGCATCAAACAGTTTCTTTCTACAAATTATATATTTTTTTTCCCGAAATACATGTTCTATTTCCATTGTAGTTGCAATCTCTTTAGATGAAATCATTATGCAAGTCATTATGCATAATGATTAGTTTTAAAATAATACCTTTTAATTGTTCTATAGCAACATCATTATGCATGTCTTTCGATTCTAAATTTTGGAATAATTTCACTTACCCTTATAAAAGGTCACCCATTTTGCAATATCCCTCAAAAATTCAAAGACTCTCAATTTAGTATATCAAAATTCTAATTAGTTGCAATGTCCCACCTTCGTTGGGATTTTTTGTTAATCTTATGGCATAAGGAGTTAAATGACCTTTATACCACTAAAAAAAAAAAATTACAAATGTACCCGTAATTACAAATAAAATTTTTTTATTTAAAAAGAAAAAAAACAAAACAAACAGTGACTTGCAGTGGGTCACGACGTGACCCATGGTTGGGTCATGGGTGACCCACTCTAGGTCACGGCCGAACCCCGCCATTGGTCTTGTCGTGACACACGGGTTACTACTGGTATTTTTAAAATTCAAAATTCAAAAAACTAAAAAATCGAGAGTACTTAGGTAATTTAACAACCCTCCGTTAGGATTTAACAGAATATCGTAACGGAGGAGGGAACATTGCAACAAATTAGAATTTCGATACACTAAATTGAGAAACTTTGAATTTTTGGGAGATATTGCAAAAAGGGTGTTATTTTAGGGGAGGCTACATGAAGTTATCCCTAAATTTTTACTGACAATATTAACGGCAAATAATATATCATACCAAATAGTCATGCTTAATAAGAATTAAAACTTTCAATTTCATAGGTTGCTAAACAATCAGCTTCACTTTTTGTTTTAGGATCTTCACTTGTTTTCGATAATTGCAACAAATCATCTCTTAAATGTGCAGTTAAAAATTTATTGCTTTAACACTTTCAATCCTACTTTCCCAACGTGTTTGTGAGAGAGGCTTAAGAGTTAAACCCGACACATTATCTTGTAAAATTTTCCATCACTTTGTAGATGAAGAAAACAAAGAATATATATGTTGTACAACTCCAAAGAAAGTTACAGCCTTAAAACAATAATTGGCCATATCGCTTAATACAAGATTAAGACTACGACAACCACATGGTGTATAAAATGCTTTAGGATTAATATCAAGAAGTCATTTTTGCACCCCTCGTTCTTTTCCTTTCATATTAGAGCCATTATCATTAATTGTGTCCTCATATATCACTAATATCTAGTTTTAGATTTTTAATTACAATTATAATTTCATTATAAGTTCCTTTTCCAGTAGTATCATCTACTTTAATAAATTCTACAAAATGTTCATCTAATTTTATTGAATTTGTTGTAATATCAACACATCTTAGTATGAGAGATATTTGTTCTTGATGACTTCCATATAGCGTACAATCAAGCATAATTAAAAAATATTTTACTTCTTTAATTTTTTTTCATAATATTATTTTTAATTTCAGTTGCTAACAAATGTATCATTCATTTTGTATATTACGATAAAGATAATGAGTATGAATTTCACCATCTTGAATGCACCGAATGATTTCTTGCATTACATGATCAAATTCTGCTATCATTTCAATTAGACTTAAAAAATTTCTATTATTTTGTTGGTAGATCTTTTCATTGTTTCCTCTGACATGCCAAATTATTTTTACCAAGATTCTTTACTACAGCAATAATTCTCAATAATACTCTTTTCCAATGATCTTTCTCTTTTTTCGTTCTTCGACACTTTTATCAATTGCTTTATTTTTTAACAATCTCATTTATAAATCAATCCAAGCATTCATGGCAGTAAGATGTTCATTGGTTGTTTCATGACTTTTAAGCTTAGCACTAAGATTTTTCCAATCATTAGTTCCTTCATTAGCTAGTTTATGGGTGGGCAAAGGTTGGATCAGTTCGGTTTTTCGAAAACCTACCAGTGCTAGTCGGGTTTGGAAACTGACTACTGATATCCCCTTCAGATGAACAGTAACCGTTGGCTATGAGTATTGCAGGTCAGGATCGGGTGTTCCCTGGAGCATGAACGAGAGAGAGAAAGGGGAGACTAAAAGAGAGCTAGAGTGTTGTGATCATAGACATGGAGCGTGAAGAGGTTGGAGGCCGTGGGTGAAACCAGGACGGATCGACAGCGAGCTAAAGTGGTGGTGGTCACTGGCCGTCACCGTAGTCACTTGAAGGTGGAGGTGGAGCCCATGGAGGTGAAACCATGAAGAAGAAACCTCTAGAAGAAGCGCCAATTCAGCTTTTCAGATAGAAAAATATGTTTCTATATGGCTTGGTATTTTCGGGGCAGGTCAGAACCCAAATTGTTTAAAAAATTGTTGTCGAATTCCAACCCGCCCCGATCGTAATCTCAAAACCAAAACCCATTACTGCTGTATTTTTAAAAGGATCCAATATTTTCTGGGTAGGTCAGTTCAGGCAGGTTGGTCGCATTCAGAAGGTTTTTGCCCACTCCTAAGCTAGTTTTTTTTTTATATAATTTTTCCTAAGCTAGTTGACTTATACTATGTTTTGAATTAAACAACTTGCAATAAAAGCAAAATATTCTATCTGAATCTCTTAAATAGACTAGCCATTTTCTATCACGCTTCTCCCCATTTGATAATTTCGGTGTATAAAATGCACTAAAAAAATGTCTAGACTTCTCATCTTTAGGAAATTTGTAAGCTTAAATACATTTGACCCCATGTGGTTTAACAACTTTATTTTTTGTCATCTCAATTTCATTTTGTATTATAAATGGTACCTCGATTGTAGCTCAAGATGAAGATAATAGCTCTGTCCATTTTTCGTCCAAAAATTTAACAAAAAACACTGATACGTAGCTACGACTTACTAAAAGTAAAATAATAATAAGAAAAGACAAATCATTAAAAAAAAACTTAAATATTAAAAAAAAAAACTTTCTAAAACAAGAGAAGCGGCTCTGCACCCCCCATGGCCGATATGGGGTTGGCCAAACGCACCCCCAAGAGCCTTGGGGTTGGGCCTAGGTTGGTTTCAAACACCCCTAACCAGCCGGACCAAGAGTGGTCGAACCACCCCGATGTACCACCCCCAAGTGTCAATCCCTTGATTCTTTTTTTCTTCTTCTTCTTCTTTTGGCCTTGAGGGCGTGGTAGAACCACCCCATACGGCTATGGTGTGGTTCGGCCACCCCCAAACCGACCGGTCTGGCGTGGCCAAAACAACCCCAGGCCAAACAGGGGAGGCCAAAAAAAAAATTTTGTAAGTATTTTTTAATATCTTAAGTTTTTTAATTTTTTAATTTTCTATTTTTTCTTATTTTTAATAAGGCATAGCAACATGTCTGTGTTTGAACACCGACAAGTAGACTTTCATTAAATTTTTTGACGCTGCGTCTTTAGCCACAATCAAGGTACCATTTATTATACAAAACGAAATTGAGGTGACAAAAAATAAAGTGGCTAAACCACAAGGGGAAAAAATGTGTTTAACCCAAATTTATATTGTTCTCTTATTGGACCCTTTTCAACTAATAAATCTCTTAATTTTGAATCATATTTTTCCATTGATTTGGGTTGTAAATATTTATAACAATAAAATCAGATACCAGATACATCATTAATATTTTTATTTTCTTCTAAACTTTCCTTAAGTTCTTCATCAAGAATCATTATATTACATATCTGAACATCTTTATCATTATTTTCAAAGTCATCTTTTAGTAGTATTATTACAAGCTCTTCTAACTCTTTTTGATGAATTTCTTGTTCATTTAAGAGTTTTTTTCACATAAATTATCATTTATATTTTGTTTATTGCTAATAACAAATTTATTTAGAGATACTTTCAAGGATTCAATTAATTTTTCTACTTTTCTCTTTTTTTTTGTTGAAGTTTTCATATCCAAATGCATATTTTCTAGTAGACATCTATAATTAGAAATATTTATAAATTAAATAAACATGAATTATAATTAAAAAATTATATGATGACTATAGTAAAATAAATTTTCAAAATAAAACAATTAAACCTGATTTGTCAAAAGAACTATTTCGAATTCACTTTAATCTTCATGATAGGATTATCTAACACTTTCAATTTACACAAGAAAAGACAAATTAGTGTAAAAATAATTATTAAAATTAAATAAAAAAATTAATGCAAGTAATTGATTCAGTTTTTAGCAATTAACCATGTTTTATAACAAATCATATACAGAATCATTTTAAGGACTTGAATAGTAAGTTGCTGGAAAATAATCAAATTGGAGAATAAGAGAAGAATTCAAACTTTTTTTTTGATAAGTAAGAAGCATTTATATAAATAAAAAAGCGTAAGGCGCCCCTACGTACACAGGAAGTATACACAAGGACCACCAAAAAAGAAAAAACCAACAAAAGAAGACCCCAAAACACCCACAAATGAGACCCAGCCACTACAAAGCAACTCTAAACCTGCAAGCTCGCCCTATTTTTGCTCCGGTTAGACCCAATGTCTCCGACATCAAAATTTAGGGAGCATTCCAAATTTTTCAGCTCCCTCCACCCTTTCGGTTTCAAAACAGAATCTCCATCCACGAGAAGAATTCAAACTTAAATAGAGAAATAAAGAGAAAGAATAAAAACTTATAAAGAGAGAAGTTTGTAATTGAATAAAGAATTAAATACTTTTTTGCCCCTATGGTTTAACGATTTTATTTTTAGCCACCTCATTTTCACTTTGCATTATAGATGATACTTCAATTTGGCTAAAGACGGAGATGGTAGCTCTGTCCATCCTCCATCTAAATATTTAACGAAACTCCATATGTTGATGTTAAAATACCAACACGTGGCTAGACCTTAAAAATAAAAAATTAAAATTAAAAAACTTGGCCGGTGTGAGGGTGGCCGAACCACCTCCATAACCACCCCCATAGAGGAAAAAGGGGATGGCCAAGCCACCCCCCAAGAGCCCTTGAGAGCGGCTCGGCCACCCCCATTAGGCTTGGAGTGGTTTCGACCACCTCAAACCAACCGGTCTTTGGGTGATCTAACCAACTCATGGCCACCCCCAAGGGCCAGACCCTTTTTTTTTTTTCCCTCCTCTTGGCTTTGTGGGGGTGGCCAAACCACCCCCAAGGCCAAACAAAAGTGGCTAAGCCACCCCCTCCTATTTTTTTCTATTTTTTTATTATTTTAAGTTTTTCAATTTTTATTTTTTATTTTTTTATTTTTATTAAGACATAGCCATAGAATTAAAACACTAACACATAGAGTTTCATTAAATATTTAGACAAAAAATTGATGGAAGAAACATCTTTGTTTTTAACCAAAATTAAGGTACCATCTACGATACAAAGTGAAACTAAGGTGGCTAAAAATAAAGGATACGTTTGAGTGTTCGATTTTATTCGATTATTTGTTGACTTTACAGATACCAAGAAAAAAAAATGAAATTATATTTGGTTGGTTTAGAAAAAATGTTTGGGTACATGAATATATTTGAAAAAATATATAATTAAAAATTATATTGAACATTCTAAAAATAATAAAAAACAAAAAAACTAAACAAACCATTGGGGTGGTTTTCGAACCACCGCTGAGCCACCCTCGAAAACTGGTAGGGGTGGTTCGGCCACCCCTCCATATTTTTTTGTTTTCAATTTTTTTAAATAATTTAAATATTATTTTTTATATATTTTGAGTTGGGTTGAATAAATTTGAATTGAGGAATAAAGTTGACTTTTGAAAAGAATTGAGTTGGGTAAAAAAAAAAAAATGGGGGAGGGGGGGTTGCCAAACAACTCCTAAATTGTTAAACCAAAAGGAGGTCAAAGGTGTTTAACCCTTGAATAAAATATATAGAGCATTTCCATTTTCTTCAAATCTAATTATATATTGTGGATCTTTTATTTTCCATTGATAACAAATCGTAGACAAAAAGCTCACACAATCATAAGCAAAAGCTACCATCTAATAGCAATAAGTTTAGATAACTATAGCACACCACTATGAACTTGCGCAGTCATAGACAAAGACAAGAAATTATCTATGACGTCGACTTCCGCTCCTCATGTACAACTCCGATTAAAGGTCAAATCTACTCCGAGCAAACGAAATATAAGACATAAGTAGCCCAATCCACAGCAAATTTATTTATCCGATCACGAGAGATAGTCTCCCACACCAAGCTACTACTCCTCGATCCAAATGGTCAGGATATCAAAACCTTCCTCGACCCAAAGGCCAGGGCAACAAAACAGCAAAAGATTAAAAATGGTAAAAACCCCCAAAAAATAGCAACATCGGCGTTCAGAGAGGCAGTGGAAGGAGGCATGAGGACACAACCCCAGCACATGAGATCCACATGCTGGCGAGTGAAAACCACTCACTAACGCGTGAAAGCCACGCATGGCTGCAAGGATGTCACATGAAGAAGCGGAGGCCAGCGGTGGACAATTGGACAGCCAAGGAAAACAATGGACGGACGCGTTGAGGGCCAGGACTAATAGAGGAAGGTAGATCAAGCATATAAACAATCAGATCTAAGATCCAAATCAGCACCAGTGAGCAACACAGTGGAGGAGGCAAGTGGTGAAGTGGCTAAGGCAGACATCACAACCAGCACAGTGGCTAAGGCGGACGTCACAACCGGCACAGTAGAGATGGTGAGACACTACAGAAGGGGAGGAGCAAACAAAGGAGCAAAAGAAACCAAAGGGAAAAGGAAAAGAAGCAAAAGGAAAGAGAAAGGCGAGGGGGAGGAGGAAAGAGGGAAGAGATGCCTTCCCTGGCCAGCACTTTTTTCTCTCTCTAGGTGACTAGATGCTATATATTTGAACATTGCATGTGAACAAAAGCTATTACTTAATTTCCTTATTTAATGTTATCAATTTATTTATAACTTGTTTCTAGAATGGAATGTTGGAGATTTAAGTTTTTAAAAGAATCAAATGATATTAATATCTTTCTTAATTACCTATTTACCATAATTTGGGGCCTTAATAGAGAATATCGACTAGAATTAGAGTTTTGAATATTTTTTTATGGAATAAATCTTCATTAATATTTTTTTTTGATAAGTAAGAGAAAATATATTAATAGCGCAAAAGCGCAATCCTGGTACACAGGAAGTATACAAAGAACCTCCTAAATATTTCAAGAAAAATGAACAAGGAACTCATGATAGCTAATCACTAAAGGAGCTAAATAGGCAGCTGTCCAGGAAAAAAGAGTATGAAAAAAGAAAGACTTGAGCTCCTTTAACTCAAGAGGCATAACCCACCTGTCCACCAGCAAGCGAACAAATCGACAACTTGAAGAGGCATAACTCAAGATAACCCAAAGCGACTGAAGATGTTATTCCATAAGGCGCAGGCGGCCTCACAATGAAGAAGAAGATGATCTACAGATTCCCCATGCCTTTTACACATACAACACTGTCAATCACAATAATGTGCCTCTTTCTAAGATTGTCCATAGTAAGAATTTTCCCTAGAGCCGAGCCGACCAAGCACAAAAAACCACTTTCACAAGAGCCTTAGTCCTCCAAATACTCTTCCAGGGAAAGGACCGACCAGCATTACAGGCAAGAACCCTGTAGAAGGATCTAACATCAAATTTCCCCTTGAAAGAGGGGTTCCACCAAAGTTTGTCTTCCCTTGCCCTTCTCACACGAAGGGAATATAGTAAAGCGAAGAAGGAAGCCACGACGCCCAACTCCCAATCATGAGCCGCACGGGAAAAGCTAATGTCCCATTAAAGGGAACCACTAGATAAGTCCAAATGAGCTGCAACAAGCGCATCCTTTTCACAAGCAATGCCATATAGAATCGGGAAAGCTTCTTTAAGAGGCAACTGCCCACACCACACATCATCCCAAAATCTGATCCTGGACCCATCTCCTAGCTCAAATCTGGTGTGGCTACAAAACAAGCTCCACCCTCTCCTAATGTTCTTCCATAACCCCACCCCATGCGACCTAGTGGGAGCACGAGAACATCACCCACCCCCCATGCTACCAAATTTAGCATCCACAACAACTCTCCACCAAGCCTCTCTTTCATGCACATAGCGCCACAACTACTTCCCCAAAAGGGCCCTATTAAAGATCCTCAAGTTTCGAATCCCCAAACCTCCCTCAGAAATAGGAGAGCACACCTTGGCCCAACTAACCAGGTAAAATTTGAATTCTTCACCTATCCCACCCCATAAAAAATCACGGTAAAGCTTCTCAATACGATTAGCCACACTAGCAGGGATGATAAACAGAGACAATAAGTACGTAGGAAGATTGGAGAGAGTGCTCTTTATAAGGGTAACCCTGTCACCCTTGGACAAATACATCCGTTTCCAACTAGCTAACCGACGTTCAATCTTCTCAACAACCCCATTCCAAATAGGCTTAGCTTTATAACAAGCCCCCAGCGGAAGGCCAAGATACTTCAAAGGCAGAGAGGAGATCCCACAACCAAAAATGTCAGCAGACCAGTCACATTATCAACATTACCCACAGGGACCAAAACTGATTTAGCCATATTAATCTTCAAGCCAGAGACAGCTTCGAAGCATAAGAATAACACATGAAGATAGCGCAGGTGATCAGGATTGGCCCCACAAAAAATCAAGGTTTCATCTGTGAACAGTAAATGTGATATACTGACCGTCTCAGAGAGCCCAGAACTCACAGAGAACCCAGAAAGAAGACCCTTGTCAACAGTAACGGTAAGCATCTTACTAAGCGCCTCCATAACAATGACAAACAGAAACGGAGACAAAGGATCTCCCTGCCTTAGACCACGAGAACTGCTAAAGAAGCCAACCGGGAAGCCATTCACCAAAACAGAGAAGCTCGCCGAAGAGATGCAATGTGCAATCCAAGAACACCATTTCTCCCCAAAACCGCACCGTCTTAGCATATACAAAATAAACCTCCAGTTCACATGATCATAAGCCTTCTCGAAATCCAGCTTGCAAATCACCCCTGGAATACCAGAATTGATGCGACTATCCAAACCCTCATTAGCTAGAAGGACTGAGTCAAGAATTTGTCTACCTTTTACAAAGGCATTCTGAGATTTCGAGATAACCTTTTCTACAACCCTTCTTAATCTATTAGCAAGGACTTTAGCAATGATCTTGTAGACTTCACTCACAAGACTGATAGGCTGAAAATCAGTAAGATCAATTGCCCCAAACTTCTTCGGAATTAAGGCAATAAATGTGGCATTGAGGCTTTTTACAAACTTACTATGAGTATGGAAATCTTGGAAAACCCCCATGATATCAGACTTGATCACATCCCAACACTCTTGAAAAAAGCCATGGAGAAACCGTCAGGACCTGGGGCCTTATCTCTGTTCATACCTTTTACCACCTCAAAAACCTCCCTTTCAACAAACGGAAGTTCTAGGGAAGAAGCCTTTGCCGCATCAATGGAGTAGAATTCCAGGTCATCCAACCTAGGCCTCCAATTGTAAGGTTCTGAGAAAAGAGCCTCGTAGTACTGAACAATAGAATCCCTGATGATTGGTTGATCCGAAGAAACCAAGCCATTGACCGAAAGAGACTCTATGAAGTTGTATCTCTTGTTCGAATTGGTCACCCAATGAAAGAATTTAGTGCATTTGTCGCCCTCTTTAAGCCAAAGGACCCTTGACTTTTGTCTCCAACTAATCTCCTCCTGAAGAGAAGCATGTTCCAGATCACCAGTAACCACACTTTTCCGCAACTTTTCTTCAGAAGTTAACCCACGCTCTTCCTCCAAGCAATCAAGAACATTTAACTCATTCAAAAGTGCCTTTTTACGGAACTCCACATTACCAAAAACCTACTCATTCCACTTCTTTAAGTCAACGTTCAAGGCCTTAAGCTTCTGAGCAAGGATGTAGCTAGAAGTACCTTGGAAGGAATAAGACGACCACCATTGCCTCACAAGATCCACAAACCCATCAGCCTTTAACCACATATTCTCAAACTTGAATGGTCATTATGGTCTAACGCCCCCTTTCAAGCCACCACAATCAAGGAGAATGGGGAAATGATCAGAGCACAACCTAGGCAACCTTTTCTGGAATAGGCTAGGATACTTGGCCTCCCAATCCGGAGAGACAAGAAACCTATCAATACGGGACCAAGAGGAAATATTAGACCATGTAAGAGTCCCCCCTACAAGAGGAAGATCCATAAGGCCTTGCTCAAAAACAAAGTCTGAGAACTCCATCATAGCTGGGCAAAAAACGAGCTACCCCTGATCTTTCATTTGAAAAGCGAGTGACATTGAAATCACCCCCAATACACCAAGGCACATCCCACCAACTCATAAGGCCAGCTAGCTCCTCCCAAAGAAATCTTCTAGAGCTAATAATGTGAGGACCATAAATTCCCGCGAACGCCCAAGAAATGCCATCATCCACATTATTGAAAGAGCACGCAACAACATAATCCCCCACATACACCTCAATCTTTTCTACAACCCTCCTATCCCACATGAGTAAGATACCTCCAGCAGCCCCTCTAGAGGCAAGATAGCACCAATCAACAAAAAGACATCCCCACAAGCTTCTCACAATACTACTAGAAATAAACTCTAGTTTAGTCTCCTGCAAACAAATAATGTCGGCCTTACACTGTCTAAAGAGATTCCTGATTTTCAGCCTCTTATCAGCCTCATTAAGCCCCCGAACATTCCACGAAATCAATGAGGGTTTCATAATAAACCTCTTTGATCCCTCACCTTATACTTACCACGGGAAGCACTTCCACAATGCGCATTATAGTTAATAGAGCTGAACAAATTATTAAGTTCCCTCGTACCTTTCTTGCTCACACGCGAACTAGTCCCCGAGGCCTTCTCAGAATTACTAGCAACGATGTCTTCAAACAAAGCCTAAAGCTTCTCTTCATAACCATCACAAGAGAGACCCACAAGTTGACTAAACACCTTAACTAACTGCAAAACCCAGGCTGAAGACTGATCCCCCACCATCCCCCTAACCTTATTCACTGGACAACAAAGCAGCGGAGAAGGATCCTTAGAAACCAAATCCAAATCCAGACAACTACTGATAGGGAAGCCAAGGGGGGGACAGCCAGCATCAAGAACCAGCCGAGCAAAAGAAGAGGAAGAGGGGGATAGCATCCCTAAACCAGAGCTGCTAGGGGCAACAATCGGTTGCACCAGAGGGTGCCCACCATCTACAACCAATCCAGAGCAACCCGGAACTGACGAGACAGCCAAGCCCAGCTCCGGCCCCAAACAGCCAGAGTCAACCGAGAGGTCCTCCCCAGATCCAACCGCTGCAGCCAAATCAGAGCATCCTTGAACCAACGAGACAGAAATCAATCCCAGCTCCGACCCAATACTGTTACTTCCAACCGAGAAATCCTCCCCAAGCCCACCCGCTACAGACAAATCAGAACATCCCAAAACCGGCGAGGGAGAGGCCAAGCCCAACTCCGACCCAAGAAGCTCAACCGAGGACTGAGACACTGGGACAGGAGACATCTCCGACGAGCCTGAAGCCAAGACTAACTCCGGCGAACAAACCACTGCCGAGGACTTACCCAACTTCATTGAACCCACCGCCGAACAACGACCCACAACCAAGTCTAGCTTCTTAGGAGCCGCGTCTATCTCCGACAGAGCAACTGACGTGCAGAGAGGAGACGACAAGGCATTACAAGGCAACGAGGCTACGGTCGGACCACCAGAAGAAGTCGACGCGGTCAACTCATCTTGATAGTCCCTTCCCGATGGCAGAAACCGGAACTTAGCCGACAACTTCACCTAAGAAAGTCCAAATCTCTTGAAAACGGGTCGAACCAAGACCCACTTTTTCACGATAGGTTTGGAAGATTTGGACCTCGGGCCCTCAACCAAAACAGCCTTGCCTTTATCCAAGCGGGTCGATTTAAGAACTGGGCCAGGATCCGAAAACTTCAACTGACTCGAAAGCTTCGGATTATCCAAAGGCTTCGATTGACTCTGAAGCTTCGATTGACCCGAAGGCTTTGGATGACCCAGTCCCCGTTTGGCAGCAATGGGTTTAAAAACAACTTTGGGCCGAGAGCCCAAAATCCCAATTTTAGACTTCCTCTTAGCTGGGCCTTCCCCATGGGCTGCAGAAGGAATCGTGGACGTTGAGCCCAGAAGCCCACACTGAGAATTTAAAAATCCTGAGTCCATCCACAACAAGCACTTCTCCACATCTCTTTTAATGCTCTCTAACGTGTCTCTGAGGGAAAAACGTTGGCCAACCCCTTTCCCTGCAGACGCAATGTCAAACTGTCCCATCATCTCCTTCACATGATTTGTGGTTCCAGCCTTCGGCGTGTCAAACTTCAGCACGTCAAACTTCACTGGCATCTTCGGTTTTTGTGCCGCCTCCACCACTGCCCTCTTCGGCAGCTTCATGGTGGTTTTCGTCAACAACAACAGTGGTTCTAACACCTTAGAGCTCTTCATCACCTTTGCATACGATCTCCGCCTTTGAAGTACTGGAAATTCCACCGTGGGCGGCGTTTCTAACGCCAAAGCCGCGAAATCCTCCTTCGACAAGTAACGGATGCCACCATTGTAAGACTTCAAATGGTGCACCACGGATTGCAGCTCCGAGTGGTAGTACTCCCAACCTTCTCCCTTTTTTCCTTCCGGAACAAAAATGGAACCCCCTTTTCTACCACCACCAAAATCCTCCACAACCAAGAAACGACCATGCTTATTAGCACATCGCTGGGCAATAAAACCGGGGACACCAGCACGTGATCTTTTCCAGAACACTGAAGAGTTCTTCGCAGAAAGCAAATCCTCAACCGTTTCCAGAAGCCAATAGGCATCCCTTCTGCCCAAGAAGATGGTCCAAGTAATCCCCCTGCTGATCTCACAAAGCCTCAGCCCTGTTGAACCTCCCTCTACGTCCAATTCAAAACATTTAGATTCCACAGAACACCGCCTACAGAACCCATCAAAGAAACCTATCCGACGACAAAGAGGCACAAAAAAGAAGAAGAGACACGCTGTCACACGCCACCAGGAGAAGAAGAGAGGAAGATAAAGGGAGAGGGGGGGGGAGAAGGTCTACTAGTTTTTTTTTTTCATTAATATTTATTAATTGGGGGCCCTAATTAGATAATATTGGCTATAATTAGGGCCTTAATTAAAGAATATTGTCTATAATTTGGGCCTCAAATATTTTTTTATGAAATAAATTTTCATTAATATTTATTAATTGGAGACCTTAGGCAGCCGCCTAATCTACCTAAGGGTAGAACCGACCCTGAAAAGAGGTTATACTGTGTAGTTTTAGGTTCAATAACTGCTAACCAACGATTATTTCAAAGCCGCTATCCAACTATGGCGGTTGCACTTAGAGGTAATAACCACTAACCGTAACCGCTTGTACACCCTACTTAGCATATGAGAAATATATGTTTTTTTAATATTATGTGTTTCGAAAATGATTTTTTAAAAAGATCAATAAAAAAGCATGTGATTTGACACATCACATTTTAAAGGCTGGGTCAGGAACTCCTCCAACCCAGTTTGTGGAAAATTTTGTCATTTAGTTTTAGCCTAATCCCTCAAGTCCTAATGTACAAATCCCCCTTTCACAATGCAAACAATTGCATTACGCTTCCTAACCACTAGTTCCTCATAACTAAGACTAATTAAAAGCCTATTTATACCCTTTTTGTTTTAGTTTGATCAATCAAATTTTTTTGTTTCTAGTTCAATCGATTGGATTGCAATCGAAGGTTCAATCAAACCCCTCTTGTCCCTCGCTCGATCAACCAAATTCCCATTACAATCGATTGAACCCACAACGCACTGTTTTACTCACATGCGTGACACACTTTTAACAATTACTAGCTTGATCAATCAAGCCATTATGTGCCTGGTTCGATCGATTGAACATACTATTGTCTTTCCCAAATGAAAACACTCCAAAAACACTATTTTCTTCCAACCTTTTCTTCTCTCTTACACCATACTTCACTAGACCAACTCATCACAACCATATAAAAACATCACTTTAACAAAAATATCTTGTTTAATCAAAACCCAACAATCAAATCACAACACAAAAAAAAAAACATTCCCCTCCATTCTCCAAATACCCAAAAACAACAACAACAAACATCACAACACAACAACCATAATCTTTAACCAACTCAAAACAACATCGAAGGTCAAAGATTTCTCAACTTGCTTGGCTCAGTAAGGAGCTTCTCCTCCTTCCTCTAGCTCTCTTCCTCTCTTACTTTCTTTCTTTCTCTTCTCTCTCTTTTGCTCTCTTCCTCCACGTCCCTAAAGGAGGGAGGAATGAAAACTAAACTCCCCCTTCTTTTGATTTCTTACGAAACTTATCTTGCACATTTAAATCCTATTTGGTCCAATCGAGACAAGTGAAGCTTATTTTAATGAATGCAATTTCTCTACTACTGGGAGAGTAAATTTGCCAATTCCATCGATCTAAACTCAACAAATCCAATCACAGTCTTCTGATCTCACCTACCCGCGTCACATCATTCTGACCATTGAAGTTTCAATTGATCGAACCCTACTTTGATCAATTGAAGTATGTCAAAGAGGTCACATCTCACCTACCTGCGCACGCGAATTTGTTACATGTAGATTCCACTTCAATCAATCGAGATTGACCAAGTTAGACTCACTCATCTACCACATCAATCTTTTTTGACGTCAAATTGATCGAGGTTTCCTTTTCCCTATTTTTACTTTGATTATTTTTTCCTATCTCAGGACACAAAACATTTCCCGAAATCATGCTCAATCCAAGCCTATCGATAGGCGCTTCCAAGCTTACAAACCTAGAAATAAGCCCCCAATCGATAAACCTAATAAACTCCTCAATTTCTAGCAAAATCCACAATAATCAAATTAAGGCTTAGGAAATATTATTCATCCTAATAAGTTATTGAAAAACCTTAGCAATCAACGCCTATAAAATTAACTGGCCAACATCATTACAATGGTAATCAAGAAGTTTCCTTACTATTATAATTTCATCTTTAAAATATTTTGAACCCGTCTTTTCCTCAGAATTACAACCCTCTATTCTAGGGAATAAAATTCGGAGTGTTACACAATGATCCAAGGGTTATCAAAGTGAGTGGAGGATGCATTCAAGTAGTGGTCAAATTACCTTTGTAAGAGGAGGAGAATGCAGTAGCAGATGTTTCTATTAGAGACATAAGCCAACTAAGTGTGTCTACTTGTTCCTTGTTGAAGACACTAGTATCAGCAGAAATAAAACTAGAATCTACTACGAAAACAGTCATCTTTGCCATAGAAGTATGAATGGTACAAGGCCTGGTTCCACCTCCTAAACAACCCGAGGATCTCTCCTAGGATCGCTTGACTGCACACATGACATCGCTATTCTTCAGTTTAACAAGAATTAAAATAAAACAAAATAAATAAATATGTAGGCATTAGTTTTTGGGGTTCCAATCCAAACGTTTTTCATTAAGCTCACAAAGTTTGTGGCTCGTTTGGGTGTGTGATTTTTTTGTATTTTTTTTTATTTTCTTCAAAATTGTGATTACCGAAAAAAGAAAAACAAATGGTTTTGAAATTATGATTGGATGGTTTAGAAAAAACGAAAACATGTTTGGGGGAAGGTGAATTGAGTATAATACAAAAACTTATGTTTCGGTTATAGTGGTTTTTGGTGGTTTTTTGTGGAAATTAAGGCAAGCTAATAATTGGAGTTTGCAGAAAACAATGCAAGCTAATGATTAGGAATCATTTTGTGTAATTTTTTTAAATTTAAATTAAATTTTAAAAATATATATATATATATACATATCAAGCTCAACCTTGCTAACCCCACTTTTCACTTTTAAGGCATGTGGAACCTCTACCATCAAACCATCAGAGTAATCACACCACATGATTCAGGAACAATGATTTCATCAAGCATATTGGTTGGGTTTAAACTTTTTTTACTTGATTCACCTCAGTTTTTAAGCATAGAGTTGGGTTGAGATGATAAAGTAGGCCATAAGAAACGGGTTGGATTGGGTTGAAAACGTCAGTACCCAAACATGCCATTAAAAATAACACTTGTATGCACAAAGCGTTTTTTGATCAAGTAAAAAAAAAATACGAAACAAAACTTGTATGCACAAAGTTAAAAATAAAGAATACTGTTAAGATGATCAGAACAAGCAATCAACTCAAAAATTCACAATCAGCAATATCAATTCATTTGCAACAGCCCCATACTCAGCATAAACTAGAAGTAACAGAGAAGACAACAAAAACCTGAAAAAGAAAGGAACACAATCTTTATCACACGAACTTGCATGTGAACTGCAATTGAAAACACACGCACACGCACGCACACAAACTACATATATGTATAAACAGAATACCACTAAGCTGACCCTGCCACTCACAGCCAGACCAATTGTAATAAAAATGATAGAAGGTACATTTTTAAGAACCAAAAGACCTACCCTATTGTTCTTCCCTGGGGGATACCATATCGGATGGGACCATTTGCTTGAGAATCTTTCCATTGTAGCAAACGTAGGTAACTTCCTGTACAACAGAAACCAAAGTACGTCAGGCCAAAACCGGCTATATTTTACAGAATAGCATTAATACATAAAATTGAAAAAAAAAAATGTTAGATAAAGCAATTAAACTACACAGTAGTAGTATTCCAGAGACCTTCAACTGCCCAGGGGTAACTTAGTGAGAGAACCTAAGAAAAAGAACTTAGTGAGGTTGACAAACCCATTTCTTTGATAAATTTAAATCTAATCGATTCATCACATCAACTTGATCAATTATAAGAAACCCAAAACATTATTTAAAAATTCAACTTGAAATTGAACAGCTCTCTCTGTTGTTACCTTGCCCCTTCAGCAGTGCCATCATCTTCCTGCTAGCACCCAACCTTAGATTTCTCAACGAGAGATTTA
>FXXK01000090.1:313637-367152 GCA_900184695.1 Betula pendula | reverse complement strand
TGTTTTATAATAGAAAAAAACATTTTTTTTTTTTCAACTCAAAACGGACGCTAGCGGACGCCTAGGACGACTCGTGGTCAACAATTACGGCGCTCCCACTGCAGTTCATATACACGTAGCCTTGAATGCTTGAGGGCTTGAAGTCTTTAGAATCTTTTGGAATTAATCCAACTTTTGGTGACTTCACTGCAGCTCACAGAGAAGAAGAAATCTTCATGATTTCTCCAGAACTTCACATAGACTTTAGAATTTTTTTTTTTTTTTTCCCAATGATTTCCACTTATTCGGACAGCACCTCACAACACTAATTTTGCTTCAATGCTCTAGTGCTCACGTGAGTGCTAGAGCTAATTCTTAAAGAACATAATTATTATTATTATTATTATTATTCATTTATTTATATAACTCATAAAAGCTTTCAAAGTTTCAAACATTTTCATTTTTTTTTTAACCTAATTCAAACTAATCACTTCTCAAGTCATAAAAACATCAAATATATTTTCCAAATATATTTGATCCTTAAATCCTTAGGTATTACAAAAGTTGTCATTTTTGGTAGAAATCACTTTGTTAAGGATAGACTCTCAAATAAAGAAAGAGAGACAGAGCTGGGTTGGTTATGTGTTCAAGAAATAGAAAGGAGCCGAATAGATGAGGAACAGAGAGACTCTTGGACTTTCTCAAACTATGGCTAGGTTTGGTAAAGGTTTTTGGGATTTTTGAGTTTTGAATAATAATAAGAAATTAACGATGTATTACTAAGTAGAAAGAATGTCGTAAATTTTTTGTATAAAAAATGAAAAAGTTTTATTTTTTAGTGAGTTTTTTATTTGAATAGTAATAAAAAGTTATTTATATAATTAAAAAAAAATTATTAGAAGTTATTGATAAAATATTAAAGTGAAGTTGACTTTTGACAAAAAAAAAAAGGGTTCGCCAAACAAAGCCACAAATAGGGTTGTAAATTAACATAACTACTCGCGAGTTCGCCCAAACTCAGCTCGGTTAAACTCGACTCGAACTCAAATTGATTATTAAACGGGCCGTTCGCAAACATAAAATAGGCTCGATTGTTAAACGATACAAACTCGTATAAAACTTGGCTCAGCTCGGGTAATGTTCGTGAACATATTCGTATAAGCATCGACTCGTTGTTATATATATTATATATAGTATATATATATTATATATATATATATATATATAATATTTATATAATAAATAATAAAAATAGCTTATATATTATATTACTTATTAAGTAACATAATCAATATATTTTATGTCCATGCTAATAAAGTTGTTTATATATACGTGTGCGTGTTATAAATTTAAAGTGTATACAATAATTTATGTCGTGTGACATTAGTATGTAAAATTCTTTTTCCCTTCTTTAAATCAGTTACTTTGAGGTGGCACACTCCACTAAGAATTAGAGTTGATCCTGAGGGTAGCTGAAGTACGTAGCTTCGAGTTTCTCATGGGATCAATCAACTATCATGATAAGATTTCTCTTACAATGGCAATGAATAAATCAAGGACTCGCCGAACTAGAGTGGTGCCCAACTGGAGGTATGAGCACCAGCCGTCAAGACCTCAATATATATTATGTTCATGCTAATAAAATGTAATTATTAAATATATGTGTGTGTGTGTGTATAAATTTAAGTATATACAATAATTTATGTTGTGCGACATTAGTGTGTAAACTCCATTTTCCTTTCTTTAAATCGTCACTTTGAGGTGGCACACTCCACTGAGAATCGAAGCTGATCCTAAGGGTAGCAGGAGTACGTAGCTTCGAGGCATTTCCACCGCAGGGATCAATCAACCATTGTGATAAGACTTCTCTTACAACATTGAAGTATTGTCATTAGATTTATGCGAGCTGCTTATAAAATCATATGTATTATGATTAGGATTCAGTTTACTAATCACATGATCATATGAGTATAACTATATAAGTATGATCATTATACATATATAGGATCATATAATTATATAATAATGTAACATTATGCCAAATGATCTAAGATGATCTAATATCAATTTAATTGTTATAACTTAGATTATATGAATATACTTAGATGACATGATCATATGATACTATTAAACTATATAAGTATTATCATTAAGTAATTAAGATAAATATAATCCATAATATTAATTGTCATCCTAATTATAGATAATCTCACATCATATGATATAATTCATAAGTCATAAATATATAATTACAAATTAAGATGCAAGTATAAATTATAGGCACATTATGTCATATAAATATATGAATTCATGTTATTCAATGAATCAATGATTAAAATTTAAGCATTTAGTCATGTAGATACTAGCATATTAATGTAATAATTTGTAATATCAACTAAAATTGATGTA
This sequence comes from Betula pendula, assembly GCA_900184695.1. Taxonomy (NCBI): domain Eukaryota; kingdom Viridiplantae; phylum Streptophyta; class Magnoliopsida; order Fagales; family Betulaceae; genus Betula; species Betula pendula. The sequence goes on along the minus strand of FXXK01000090.1, from coordinate 364,764 downwards.
TTTTTAAAAATCATCATTTGATCTATTATTGACTTTTGATATAATGATGATTTTAAAAGACACATCAATTTTAATTTGACATATATGATATAACATATTATATAACATATGTTAAATTAACTAATTAAGATATACTTCTTTAGTGTATTATTAATATATGTTAATCAGTTAATATATTACTAGGTAATAATCAATAATGCTTGATTATATAAGATATGATGCTTATGTAAAAAGTGACAAACTTATTGAAATATAATATGTTGGCAATAAGAAAAAAAATAAAAAAGTGTTTATTTAATTAATTAAATAAATTTTAATTTGTTTGTGTTAGAATATATTCAGAATATATTTCCTAGTTTGTATTCCCTAATTTACCTAGGTTTGTATTTCTAGTTTACCTAGGATTGTATTTCTTAATTTCTCTCCTAGTTTACCTAGGATTGTATTTCCTAGTTTCCTTGGTCCTATACAACTATAAATAAGCCTTATTGTACACAGTTTCAAATACACAAAAATATAAGTTTCTTTTCCATAATTGTTTATATTGTCTTTTTCTTCATGGTATTAGAGCCACCGTTTTTCTTGTGCCTCTCTTAAGGCTCCGTTCCCCGTACGTGCAGTTTTTTTCCCTTTGAGCGTTTCATTGGTGTTTCTTTCATTGCGACTACAATACATCGAACGCTTCGTTGTGGTTGTTTTTGCACGTGACGAAAATTTGGAGTTCCACTGATCTAGTACGCGCCTCCACATGCCACCCCCAGTTTCTGCCACCACCATCACGCACCGCCATAATCAGTCAAATTGATCTCAATAGTAAATTCTTAGGCCCTAGATCGGTGTTTCTGTGCAAAAAACACCTCCAAAAACATTCGGACACGCCTTCATGCACCACTTTCCGCTCAAGCTCACAGCCCACGCGCCTCCCAGCGCACACCTGCGTCACACCGAATCGCTGCCTGCAGCTGCACCTAGATGTGCGTCACACCGGATTTGCGCCTGTAGGTTCATTCTTCCTTTTGTGGTCTCCGCCACACCCAATTTTTTTCCTTTTTTTTTTAAAAAAAATAAATAAATAAATAAAGGAAAAATGTCTCGAACTTCCAATCTCGACCATATTGTCCGCCCTATTGATAATATTTTAGATGGTTCTAATTACAATATGTGGGCTCAAAATATGGAAGTATTCTTGCGAGGGCAAAAAATATGGCGTTATGTGGAGAGATTGGTGTACCTATGCAGGAAGAAGATGAAAAAGATGATGTTTTTCTCGATCATCTTGAAGATTGGGATAGTGTGAATTGTAAGATTCTCTCTTGGTTCATCAATACTTCTGTTCCTTCCATTCACAGTCTACTTCCCAGGCTTGGGACTGCAAAAGCTGCATGGCATTTTTTGGCCAAGCGATACAATTGTACTTATGATGCGTCTCTACAGTTCCAGCTTAAAACTTAACTTTATCAAACGCATCAGGAACCAAGTCAGTTTATTGCTGATTTTTATTCTCAAGCTAATAATCTTTGGGAATAATTATCCGCTGCAAATCCTCAATTGAGGTGTTCTCGAGATATAGAATTATTTGCGGCATACCAAGATCGTCGTAAGTTTATGCATTTCATGATGGCTCTTCGTGCAAATTTTGAACCCACTCGGGCTTCTCTTTTACACCGCACCCCTCTTCCCACTTTGGATGCTTCTATCGCAAAACTTATTTCTAAAGAGAATCGATGTTCCATTATGACATTACAATCCCCTGATATGGTTGTCGCAGCTGCACCCCCATTCAAATTTCATCAAGGGCGATTAACCTCCCAATCATATCACAAGAATTTAGTTTGCAACTATTGTCACAAGCCTGGTCACCTTATTTCCACCTGTCCCAAGCTTCAATTCAAGAGAAATCAGCCACGGGCCCCTTTCCAACATGCAGCCGTAGTTACTTCATCTGGTTCCTTTGCACCTGAGTCTCCCATTGGGAATCCGTCTCAGTCCTCTACTCTTACTACAGCTGATGTTGAGACATTAATTCATCAGATTCTGTCCCGTACTTCTACTGCCTTGTCTGTCACCTTAGGTAAAAACTCATGGTTTATGGACTTTGCTTATTGTAACCATATGACCTCTTATCCCACTTTGTTTTTTCAAAAGTCTGCTCTCTCTCTCCCAATCTTGACATTTACACTGCTGATAATTCTCGGTTACCTGTCAATCACACTGGTTTTATTTCTTCTCCTAATTAATCTATTAATGACACATATCTTGTTCCCAATTTGTCCTTAAATCTTCTTTCCGTTGGTCAACTTTGTGAATTAGGTCTGGAGTTAAAATTTCCTAACAAAGGTGTTGATGTGCAGGATCCACAAACGGGTTAGCTAATTGGGATCGGCCGTAAGATTGGATGTCTTTTTGAGATTGTATTTTTGCAGACTCCTCCTCATTTGTCTCCTTCTGTCGCTGCTTTTATTGCCTCTTCAAACTTGTGGCATTCTCTTTTGGGTCATGCCTCTTTACCACGTGTTCAACTTTTAGCAACTCAAGGTCATTTAGGATTCGTAAACTTATAATCTTTTGATTGTGTTTTTTGTCATCTTGGAAAACAAACACATTTATCTTTTAATAAAATTGACTCTTTTTCATCTGCACCGTTTGATTTGGGTCATTCTGATATTTAGGGTCCTGCCCCCATTTGCACTGAGGGGGGATCTCGTTTTTTTGTTATCTTTATTGATGATTATTCTCGTTATACTTGGCGATATCTGTTACAGCATCGTTCTAAACTCACTCATGTTTATCGAAATTTTCATCAAATGGTACAAACGCAATTTTCTTGTACCATCAAGGTTTTTTGTTCAGATAATGCTATGGAGTATAATGAAAAATCTTTTCTCGCTTTCTTAAATCAACATGGGACCATCTTGCATCGTTCTTGCCCTTACACCTCTCAGCAAAATGGGTGTGCATAGCACAAACACCGTCACATTTTATATACAATAAGAGCTCTTCTCATCTCTACTTCCCTTCTTGAATGTTTTTGGGGTGAAGCTGCTCTTACTGCCATTTACACTATTAATCGTGTTTCTTTACCCACTATTCACAACCAAACTTATTTTGAACGTTTATATGGCAGCATGCCTAACTACTCATTGCTTAAAGTTTTTGGTTGTGTTTGTTTTGTCACTCTTCCTCCCCATGAATGCACAAAACTGGAACTACGCTCCCCGTTATGTTGCTTTCTTGGTTATGCCCTTACTAAAAAAGGCTATCGTTGCTATGAACCCATTAGCAAACGACTTCAGGTTTCTCGTCATGTTGAGTTCTGGGAACATAAAATGTTTACCAATCAATTCGGTTCTCTACCTTCCTCCTCTAGTTATTCACATGTCTTCATTTACCCTTCTATTGCCTTATTCCATAAATCTTCTGCAAAAAACTCAAACTCATTGGGCGACCTTCCTACAGCTACTTCTGATTTACCTACTCCGATTGATGATCATCCTGCTACATCAACTCCAGAGTCTTCTCAAGAACCTTGTTGCTCTAGTAGGGTAAGATCACCTCCTGCCCATCTCAAAGATTATCATTGCTTTTCTGCTCTTGCTATTCTTCATGAACCTCACACTTATCGTGAGGCTAGTACTAACCCTCTTTAGCAGCAAGCTATGTCTGATGAACTAAATGCCCTTACCAAAACTCATACGTGGGACCAGGTGAATTTGCCTCCTAACAAATCTACAGTAGGATGTAAATGGGTTTATAAAATCAAGACTTGTGCAGATAGATAAGTGGAACGCTATAAGGCTCGTCTTGTTGCGAAAGGCTTTACTCAGGAGTACGATATTGACTATAAGGAGACTTTTGCTCCTGTAGCTAGACTTACCTCTGTCAAATCTTTGCTTGCAGTTGCTGCCGTTCATCATTGACAGTTATTCCAAATGGATGTTAAAAATGCATTATTCAATAGTGATCTTGAAGAAGAAGTCTATATGCAGCCTCCACCTGGCTGTCAGCATCCTTCACACCAAGTTTGCAGACTTCGTCGTGCGCTTTATGGTCTCAGGCAAGCACCTCACGCTTGGTTTGCTAAATTTAGTTCTGTGGTTGCACAACAAGGCTTTATCTCTAGTTCCTATGACTCAGCTCTCTTTCTTCGGACTATTGATGCTGGTACAATTCTTCTTCTTCTATATGTTGTTGATATGATCATTACTAGTGATGATATTTCAGGCATACAAAGTCTTCAAAATTTTCTTTGTCAAAACTTTGAAATGAAAGACTTAGGAACTCTTAGCTACTTTCTTGGTCTAGAGGTTACCTCGGGTACAGATGATTATTATCTCTCTCAAGCCAAATATGCGTCTGATTTGCTCTCCCGGGCCGGTTTGACTGACAGTAAAACAACTAACAGTCCTCTTGAGACCAATGTCAAGCTTTTTACCACAAATAGTGAACCTCTAGCAGATGCTTCTCTCTACAGGCAGTTAGTCGGTAGTTTCATTTATCTAATAGTCACATGACCCGATCTTTCCTATGCTGTTCATTTAATGAGTCAATTTATGAGTGCACTTCATTCTACTCATTATGCTACTGTTCTCCGCATTTTGCGTTATGTTAAGGACACTTTATTTCATGGACTTCACTTCTCTTCTCACTCTTCCCTTGAGCTCCGAGCCTATTCTGATGCTGATTGGCGGGTGATCCCATTGATCGCCGCTCTACCATTGGTTATTGTTTCTTACTTGGTACCTCTTTAATTTCATGGCGTAGTAAGAAACAGTCTGTTGTTGCTCAATCCAGTACTAAGGCTGAGTATCGCGCACTTGCTGATACTACATCTGAACTTCTTTGGTTGCGCTGGCTTTTGTCTAACATGGGTGCCCTTCAGTCTACTAGTTCTCCCCTTCATTGTGACAATCGGAGCGCCATACAGATTGCTCAAAATGATGTTTTTCATGATCGCACCAAACATATCGAGATTGATTGTTATTTCATACGACATCATTTTCAACACAGTATTTTACATCTCCAATCAGTCTCCTCCGAAGATCAACTGGCTGACATCTTCACAAAATCTCATCCGCCAGGACGACTCAATGATCTTGTTTTCAAACTCAAGTTGGCTTCACCCTCTAGAGTTTGAGGGGGGATGTTAGAATTTATTTAAAATAATATATTATGAATATATTTCCTAGTTTGTATTCCCTAGTTTACCTAGGTTTGTATTTCTAGTTTACCTAGGATTGTATTTCCTAGTTTCCTTGGTCCTATACAACTATAAATAGGCCTTCTTGTACACAGTTTTAAATACACAGAAATATAAGTTTCTTTTCCACAATTCTTTCTGTTGTCTTTTTTTTTTTTTTCCAGTTTGGTCTAGCGGTGGTCTTGCATCTTTTATGAGACTAGGAAGCAAGTCAAATTAAAAATGCTGTGGAGCTGCATTTCCAAGAGTCACAATGTTACCAAAAAAAAAAAAATGAAAAAGAAAGAGCCATAGTCATAGTGTTTATCAAGAATTCCGATGAACGGTCAGTATTGGTTATCAAGAATTCCAAGGGTTTTTTCCGTCTTTAATATGACAAGGAAAAATAATGGAAATAACCTAGTAGAGTTAATAGAGTATAGACTGATTTGACCCTTACAACACCAACACATCAGTCTTAGGGCCTCTTTAATTTGTTCTCTGCTATTGAAGTGAGTGGTGGAGTTTCTTTCCATGATGTGTACCTTTGAAGTTTCAACCGTTAGGAGGAGAATTAATTTTGGGAATGAAGGCAATATAGGTAGCATTAATATTTTCACCTAATTACTTGAACATCAAGTAATTGACCAAAAAGGATTATAAACCCACAACTTAAAAACGCTCTGTTCTCTCTCCTAAAAGAAAACAACGTACGTTTCGTAGCCTGGGGAGGAGGATTAATCCTCCTCCTCCTCCTCCTCCCCTTCCTTCTTGCTGCTCGGGGAGAAGGAAGAATCCTCTTTCCCCCTGTTTCTCTCACCTCTCCGAAGGCTCTCCTCCAGCACAACGGTCTTGTCGTCCACTCCACCTCCACAAATCGGCCAGTTTCCATCTCCTCCACCCTTTCTCAGCCCAGATCCGCCATCTTTTTGAAGTTTTTGGATATAGTTTTTTCAAAGCTAGATCTATCAACTTCAGAAAGCTCAATCACCACACGTACCCCTCCACCGAGCTCCTGGGATCCACCGCTTCATGTTGTCCCCAAAAACGCCACCATCAAACGAGCACGTGCCAGAGCGTGTTCCACACGTGCTTGCTTACTCGCGAGTGCATGATCCTCACGTGCCGATGTGAAGCCTGTCCTCCATCGCGCGTTGTGCCACTGCCACCACCTCTAGACTCCTAGGACGCAACTCGGCCTTTCTGCCCCTACTGCCAGAGCATGGTCTTTACGCACCAACGAGAGGGTCAACTGCGTCGGTAGCCTTATTCCTCCGCCCGGTTCTCCGCTGTTGCTGTTGTTTTACTGCTTTTTATTTATGTTATTTGCTATTTTTAGGCTTAGGTCTTTTGGTATGTGGGAGATCTACACTATAGGAGTTTCTGTTTTGTTTTTAAAAATGTCCTATTCCTCACAACCTCCTCAAAGAGGTTGTTTCATTTACCTTAACAGTGGCCACTCTTTAACCTCCTCCATAGGGTTGTTTTGGGCAGAGTGGAAGGCTCCCTGGCGTGTCATGCCCCTGTCCTCTACTGTTTCCGTCCTTTATCCGCTTTATGCGGATCAACCTTGGCTTTGTCCAAGGTAAATAGAGTCGGGAATCTCTTGTTTCCTTTGGAATCAAGAAGCACTCATTCTCTCATTGTTTTCATGTTTGAAACACTATTTTTCTGTATGGGTCTGTTGTTGGAGTGCACACTCCTCATGATCTTACATTGTAACCATCTCCTTAATTATGTATGACAGAAGTACTTATAAAATAAAAAATAAAAAAATTTTAAAAAATTTAACCTAAAGCACCAAAAAAAAAGCTAAGCACAATTTTTGGTAAAAATATTAGTTCCAATATCATGATCCAAACAAACTAGAGAGGAGCCAGTTATATAAGGATTGAGATTCTATCTGGTTCATTTGAACGAGAGAATATCCAATCCTTGTAAAAATGAGGATAATTTTGTCTTTTTTATATTTTTTTGGACAAAACTACCCTATTTTTATAAAGACGGGATACTCTCTAGTTTATTTGAACCCACGATAATCCAAATTCGAAATGGATAGAATCTAATTAATGTAAACTAAGGTGTATGTAGAATTATCATTTCAATTTTTTTTGAACAATTCTACTCTACCCCTCAATTTACACTAACTAAATCATATCCATCCCACAAACATAGCTTCCCTCCATTTTGGCACACCCAATAATGTCCTCCTCTTCTTCTTCTCCAAACTCCCTCCTCCACTATCCTTGTCCATTGACACGCTCGCACCCAATAGGTGATAACGGTTATTCTTATGCCACAGCCTATCCGCGGTAAACAAGAGATCACCAGAATCCAAAATTCCCTACCTTAGGCGTCATATCTCTCTTCTGCAAAACTTTAGAAAGTGTTTCCTTAACCAAAACAGCTACTCTCTGAATTTCATTTAGGACATGTTTGATACGAGGAATGACTATTCCATGGAATAGCCTTTATGAAGTATGAAATGAGTGTAATGCATTAGCCTTGAAATAGTCATTTCGATGGTCATGAATGAATAGTTATTTCTTTAATTGAGGGAATAACCATTCTTTTCAACTTAAGAGGAATGATTATTCCCTCAATTGAAGGAATAGTCATTCCATCATGGCTATTGGAATGGTTATTTCAAAGCTAATTTACTCTACTAATTTTATTTTTAATATAGGCTATTCCATGGAATAGCCATTCCACGTACCAAACATAACCTTATAGAAAAAATTCAAGTGTATCTAAACATGTTGTTGATAAAAATCGAAAATTGAAAAATCCTATCGATGGGAAACAGACGTCATCTGCTGCATATCTTTATCTCAAAACATCATGTGTTGAATGAGTTGTTGATTAAGTGGGGACTGTCTGTTGGACAAAAAGAAATGTTGCATCTTCCCTTGTTTTGACTACCCCCAAAAAAATTAAAAATTGCTTAAAAATCTAAAAAAAAAAAAGAAGCTTAAAAACACAATTTTTTTTAATAAAATAGACCTTTAAAAATTAATTTTCTCACCATAATTTTTTTTAAAAAAAGTTTGCCCCCCACACTAAAAGTTTTGGTTCTTCCCCTACTTTTAATATCACCAAATGCAAGAAATGGTGCCTGTCTACATTACTTAGCACGTTCTCATGCCGAAACTTGTCAAATCTTCTTGTATTTTGCAACAAAAGACTCAGAGAAAAAAAATACAGAACTGAGTTCATCTGCTCAGTAAGCAAAATTACAACCAAATCATCTTGTTGTCTTCAATCTTTCACCCTGTTCTGCTGTGACATGAGAGAGAGAGAGAATCAGAGAAGAAGAGCAAGCTCAAGGGGATTTTGGGTCAAAACGAGTTTTATTTGGGTAGTGAAACCTGGTTCCATGCATTGGGGATTGAATTTTAGAGTTTTGAATGATTGTTGTTAGAGAAATCATTTTTCCGCGATCCTCATTTTTTATACTAGCCAAACATCGAAACCTTTTCAGAAAAATCATTTTTTCTAAAGAATGATTTTGTCAAATTTACGTCGAAACAAACGAAATATTAATGTTTGATAAGTGGATCATTTGATTTGTGTGTTTTGGCAATAAGACTTGTTTGTTTTGCTATGTTTACTTTTGTTCTGGGGTCATGATTGACAGAAAAGAGAAGAAGAAAATTAAAGTTTAATTTGCTTGGTTGTTTTGACGTCTGAGATTGTATATGTGGGAGTGAAAGTAATTGTTGCATTACTCAAATATTAATACTAAACTCAATATTGTCCCTTTTGGATGATGAAATAATATTCTCGTATTCCTTGAAAATTATACTGCTATTCTCTAAAATAGGCATAAACATAATTCAAAAAAAAAAAAGTAAAGTAAAAGGCTTAAACATAATAAATCAACTAATTAATGGTAGCTATAATATCTTGGGCTATTCTGGCAAGGGTGTAAGCAAGATGATTCATATCGGTTAACGGCGACGGTCGTGGTTGGCAGAAGGTTTTACCGGGAACGTATCCGACCGATTCACAAGTGAAGACCTCTTCATAAGACTCAGCACCTCCGGCAACGTCCTCCATATTACCTTGAGCAATACGGAAAAAACCGATATCAAACTTTTCGATTGCATCCGGACAACTTGATACAACACTGTCCCCATACTCGTTACTACAGTCATTGAGCATGCATGGCCTTGAGAACCGGTTCACTTGCCTGCCCGAGCAAAATTTCCACTTGGGCAAAAGTTTCATTGGCGATGGTTTGCACAGCTTGCAACATGATGCGGGCAAGGCCTTTCACGTCGGCGCTAGCGCTGCCCGGGTCCGCCCTTAAAGTCGACGTGCAAATAACAGGAAAGTCGGTCTTCGTGCATGCGTCATCTACCAAATCTGCACGCACCATTAATCCTGAGGATTGGCTGAAAACCAAGAGCAGAAAAGCCAATGGAAGGGATTTCATCTTCACGTACGGTTCTGTGCTAGCTTTTGATGAAAATAAGTTTTTGGGTTAAATACAGTTTACCCCCTCGAAGTATAGTCACTTTTTTGATTTGGCCACTGAATGTTTAAAAAGTGACAATGTACCCCTCAAAGTTTCAAAAATTCCTCAATGTCGCCACTCCGTCACTCTCAGCCGTTTTCATTGACGAAATTAAGGGCATTTTGATCTTTTCCCAATATATATTTTTTTTAAAAAATAGTAAATTAGGAAAAAAAAAAGAAAAAAAAAAGAAAAACAAGAAAAAAAAAAGAAAAAGAAAAAAGAAAATTTGGGTGGCCGTAGCCACCCATTGGTCATTTGGGGGTGCCGGCCACCCCATTTTGGCCCTAGGGGGTGGCCGAACCACCCCCATGGGCCGGAATGGGGTGAGCGAGCCACCCCCATGGCCCATGGGGGTGGTTCGGCCACCCCCAGGGCCAAAATGGGGGTGGCCGAAACCACCCCCAAATGGGTTTGGGGTGGCTCGGCCACCCCCTAGAGCCAAAATGGGGTGGGCGAGCCACCCCTATGGCCCATGGGGGTGGTTCGGCCACCCCCAAGGGCCAAAATGGGGGTGGCTGAAACCACCCCCAAATGGGTTTGGGGTGGCTCGGCACCCCATTTTGGCCCTAGGGGTGGCCGAACCACCCCCATGGGCCATGGGGGTGGCTCGCCCACCCCATTCCGGCCCATGGGGGTGGTTCGGCCACCCCAAGGCCCAAATGGGGGTGGCCGGCCACCCCCCAAATGCCCAATGAGGTGGCTACGGCAACCCAAATTTTTTTTTTTTTTTTTTTAAAAAAAATCTGATCAGGGGCATTTTAGTCATTTTTTCCCCAAAACCCCCACGTGCCACGCACGTGATCTAAATCCGTCAAAGATGACGAAAAAATGTGACGGAGTGGCAACATTAGAAATTTTTTGAAATTTGAGGGGGTACATTGTCACTTTTTAAACTTCGGTGGCCGAATTGCAAAAGTGACTATACTTCAAGGGGTAAATTGTATTTAACCCTAAGTTTTTATTTCTTTCTGTGCATCCACGCGCGAGTGTATATATACTAACTCTCCAAGAAAATCAAATCATGTGGACTCATTGAAATTAAAGGACGTGTAGATTTTGTTAGGAGGAATTTAATTAAGGAGTTGGATTTGGCATTAAATATGTCAAAGATTCTTCTGTAAATTTATCATTCTCTTAATATAATATGGATCCATTAAATGTAGAAAATTAAGTAAAAAAATATATAGATTTTAGAATCTGCATGCCGATTTCAATCTTTGATTTTGGAATCTGCCCACTTATTACAAAATTGGTATCCATTTCTTATGTGGAACAATGCTATGTTTCCTAATACTTTTCTCAACAGTTTGGTTATGAAGTAATGTGTCAACATTTCATGTGATCTTTTGTTTTAATAAATAAAGACATAAAATGATAGGACAATGACACATCGGTTTGGAATCAAAATTTTTGAAAAAAGTCCTGAAAAACCTTGCATTTTTCATACGTATATAAGTGTGTCCATTTACCCTGTAACATCCACTTAAAAAAAGAAGAAAGGTTATGTGGTTTACATTTTTATCAAATGGTTGTTGATGGGCATAATTTTTTTTTTTTTTTGGAATATGATTCTTTCCATTACAAATGAAATTGATATAGTCAGAATTTAAAGTTTGTGCATTTAATGGTTAATATAAAGTCATTATTGACATGTCTTTTAAAAAATTTAAATAATATAAAATTATGTATAATTTCAGATGCGCATATTTTAGATCATGACCATGAAATGAATATTATCAATTTCATTTAAAATGAAAAGGATTCTTGTTTTTATTTTATTTTATTATTATTATTAGTTTTTGTCTTTCTTTCTTTCGGTATGAGCCCTACTTTTACGTAGTTTCATTTATGAGAAATTATGTTGAAATTGTTTAACAAAGATTTTAAGACAAAAATAATTTAAGAAAATGATGTCATGTACATGAAATAATGACTAATATAATGGGCGTAAGTCTAAAAGATAAAGGGAAATGTAATGACTAAGTAATTAAAAATAATATGATCGCAGGATAAGGCGGTTATGAAGATGTCATGAGATAAATCGGCCATGACAAAGGTTTTGGCACGGTCGCGAGATAATTAAGCTGGTCATGACAATGTCACAGGATAAATCAAATGTGAAAACGGTTTAGAACCAATCACGAGATAATTAAGCTGGTCATGACAATGTCACAGGATAAGTCAAACGTGAAAACGGTTTAGAACCAATCACAAGATAAGCCGGTTGTGAAGATTTCATGGGATAAATCTGTCGTGACGGTTAGGAGATAAACCGGTAGTGATGATCATAGGATAATCAATCATGATGGTCATGGGATAAAATGACGATCACGAAAGAAATTGATTGTGACGACGAACCAAGAGAATAACAAGGGATTAAGGACATGTAAAGGGAAATAAAAGCAAAACAAAATTAAAGGAAAAAGTAATTATATATGTCACCCTTCATGTTTATCTTGTGTTAACTAAAAGAAATTATTTTTCTTGCCTTTTATTTGTTATTTATTTTCTCTTAATTATTGTGGGCATTAATCTGAAAGGCTTACATGGAGATATGTACACTCGGTGGTGTTTTGGTAGAGGTGGCAAACGGCTTGTCGATGGAAGTAGACGGAATGAGTAATTTTACCTCAAAAAGCCCAAAGAATGATTTAATAAACAACAAAAGCATAGGAGCCAATTTTGGATTTTACCTTAAACTTTTGTAAAGTTTAAACATAGATTGATGAAAGGATGCTCGTTTTGATCCATATCGGAGGTCTCGAGAATTGCCCAAATATTTGTGCCTAAAAAGAAATCCATGTTTGCACAAAAGGAAAGAGAATTTGTTTATACCTCATAAAAGGGAGTTGGTTCGCAATGAAGCTCTGTTGATGGGAACTAGAGAGGCTCCAGCTCATGCTGCGATGGCATGAGAAGAAAATTTATGGCTTAGAACTTATCACATCATTTAAAAAAAAAAAATCAAAATTAACACAGTTTGTGATTGAGTTTTAAAATCTAAACCCAGTTCAAGTTTGAGGTAGAAATCTTTTTACCAGACAGACCCAATCAAATAATTCTGAAAGGTGAAAAAAAAAAAGGTTGAAAATATAAATGCAAATCAAGGGTTTGGAGAATTTTCAGCTACATTTTGTAGTCCCATAGAATCTATGAGAACAGACCAAAAGTGAAAGATGAAGAAGACGGGAGAAGATTCTCAACCAATAGGAGAAGATTCTCTTATCCCCATGTTATTGTCAAAGGATCCAAAAAAAAGTGGGGGATAATTCATAACTGGAAGATATATATATACAGTGTTTTTTAATTATTAGAAAAACAACTCAATCCTTATAAATTCTTAATTGTCTTCTTCAACTCCAATATAGGCGGCAAAGGCCTACAACAATTATTAAATAATTTCATTACAAATAAAGAAGTCATTGGTTCAATGGTAAAAATATAAAAACATCTATAAAAATAAGGTGGTTATTCAATATTTCCTGAAACAAAATATTTAGTGCTTGAAAAGAGAGAGTGAGAAATTACTTGTTGGTTGATTTTGATTTTAAGACCTTAAGTTGTTATTTTTTTAATGTTATTAACTTTATCTATTTTACTCTTACAATCTAAAAGAATTTCCTCTCATTTTTCTGTTAAATTAATAACAAAAAACATATAAAATCATGAATAAATGACTTTAAGGGGTAGCTCAATCGGCCGGAGACTATACCTTATATAGCGGAGGTTACTTAAGGTCTGTTTGGGATTGTAATTTCAAAAAATATGATTTGAAAACGTGATTTTTAAAAACACAGTTAAGTGTTTTGACAAAATTGCAGTTTGACATTTAAAATTGCAGTTTAACTTTAAAAATTTTGCGTTTTCAAAAAATTTCCTTTGCCTGTGATTTGAAAACGTAAATTTTCTGCTTTTTTAAATCGTAATATTTTAAAAACGTAGTACCCAAATAATTCATTTTTTACGATATTATTTAAATTCACATTTTTTATCTACAAAAATGCAATCCCAAATCTATTCTTATTCAAATAGCCCTTTCCTTCTCCCTCCCCTTATGTAAAAATTAAAAAAAATAATAATAATAACCAAAAAAAAAAGATTAAATATCTAAGTTGAAAAACTAAAAAAGAACGTACTATAAATTTACTGTAGAAATCCACTAATGTTAACAAACAAGTGTTGGTTTTGTTAAATTAGAAAAAAAAAAAAAAAGAGTTGGTTTTGTTTTCTGTTTTAAAAAATAGAAAATGCCATAAAAAAGGTTTTAACAGACCGACCAATGTGTCATTTGACAACGCCAGAAAATATATATATTTTTATTAAATTATTAAAAAATATTTATACTTCTTACATATTAATTAAAAAATTATGTATTACTTACATCTTATAGGACACATGACAAAGGATAAATTTTTTTTTTTAAAATTGGGTTCGAGAAATTTTCTTTAATTCAATTTATAAAAATATTATGTGTCATTTTGCATGTGAGAAACACATATTTTTTTTAATTGTAAGAGCAAAGTTTGAAGAGCCTTATGATTTAAAAAAACATGTGACACATGACATTTATATGTGTCAGTTTTGAGAAAAATTATGTCCCATAACAAATTTATAAACTTGATTGAAAGAAATTTTTCGAACCTAATTTAGTGAAAATTTGTGTCGTATTGGCTATGGAAATTATATAACTTTATTTGCACATCATTCAAGTAGTATGATGGTTGTATAACCATTGACTTCGGCTGTCTTTAAATTCGTTTTCTATTTTCAAATTCAAGCTTCTACGATCTTTTATCTTAAGTTTGAGGAAATGTTAGAATAGACGAAAAATATAATATATTTTTCGTGTATTCTATATTTAGTTGATATTGTAATATTTTCTATTTACAAGTTCATTGTATTATTATACTTGCATTTACTCTATACCCTATAAATATGAATTTTTGTATTGTAAATAATCAAATGAATAAACACAATGTAGCCTTAAGGGCTATTCAAAATAGTAGACGTAAATATTTAACACCGACCACCTATAATTTTCTATGTTTCTTTCTCTATCTGATTTTTTCTATTCTTTTCGTAATTTATTATTCCACACAAATTTTCACATTGCAATCTAAAAGAATTTCCACTCATTTTTCTATTAAATTGATAACAAAAGACGTATAAAACCATTATTAAATGACTTCAAGGAATAGTTCAATCGATGGGGCCACGCCTCATGTAAGACACTGAATTGAATAGCCTTCCTTCTCCTCCCTCCCCTTGCTTGGTCATGTCCCAAAAAAAAAAAAAAAAAAACCTATAAAGTATAAAGTATAAATTATAATTAAATATCTAAGGTGAAAAAAACTAAAAAAAGAACTATAAATTCACTTTTTTTATTTATTTAAATCAATGCGGAAAAAAAGAGATTACATGGGATCAAACTAGGAGGGGGTGGGCTCCCTAACAATATACTCAAATAAAAAAAGCAATTCAGAAAAAGAAATAGTAACAGTAACCAATAAATAGATCCATAAATGATTCCAAAAAAACTATGTACGATCCGGTCCTATATAAGGGCCGCTAAAAAGCGGTAACCAAAGGCAAAGAAGCCGAAACCTCATAAGCAAACTACAACAACTTCCGTGAGAAAGTTGTTGAGGGAGGGGCATTGCATAAACATGTTCAGGGACAGTCGTCGAGGAGATATGGACTCCAGTTACAAAATAAATCTCCACTTCAAACTTAAGTATCAGAGGATCAGGGAGATAAGAACTCATCAAAAAACTATAAAAAACATAAAAGCAGAAAAGCTAGAGAAATAAAATGGAGAAATTACAGTAATAAAACAACAAAAAAGCTCAACAAAAGTTGCAGCGGTGGCGTGGCTCGGCGGTAGGAGGTGCGTGCTGACCACTCGCCGGCAAGTGCTAACCATGCTCCGGCGCATGCAAACCACACTCCAGCACGTGCAGGGTGGACAGAGGCATTGGAGGCAGCGAGGCGAAGTGGAGCTGTCGAAGTGGCCAAATGAGAGGCAAGTCAATGGGGGAGCATGGCAGAAGATGCCAGATCTGGTTTTTAAAAACTTAGATCTGGTCTTCAGACCCCTCCCAGGTGCAAACCAGCGGTAGGGAACAAAGCATAAACAAAGGACGGAGTAGTAGAGGCCGACGAGGTGGAACATGGTGTGGTTTAGGTGGAGGCGGCGGCGCAGCAAAGGTTGGGTAACAAAACATTATAAGAAACTAAAAAACTAGGGAAGAGGAGGAAAGGGAAACAAGGGAAAACAAACCAAGGAAAGGGAGGAGAGAGGAGAACCAATCCTCCTCCCTTGGGACAACCGCAGTGGGCGGCGATGAGCCTCACAGGGGAGGAGAGAAAACTCTACTCTAAGAGAGAAGGAGGGCTCTCTCTGTATGAGGGCTTTCTATAGAAAGCAACTAAGGTTATCACACAAGAGTTGCTTTTGTTTTCTATTTTAAAAAAATAGAAAATGACACCGAAATGGTTTTGACAAGGGACCCATGTGTTATTTGAGCATGTGAGAGACATATTTTTTTATTTTTTATTTTTTTATTAAATTATTAAAAAAATGTATGCTTTTTACATGACAAAGGACAAAGATTTATTTCAAATTGGGCCGGAAAAACTTTTTCTAATCCAGTCTATAAAAATACTATGTATCTTTTTACATGTGAAAAATACATATTTTTTTAATTGCAAGGTAAAGTTAGAAGAGCACATGCATTTTTCAATAAAGTTTATTATAACTTTATCATTGCAATTTAAAAAAACACATAATTTTTATATATAAAAAGACACATGACATTTATATGTGTCAATTTGGAAAAAAATTGTCTCATGACAAATTTATAAATTTGATTGGAGGAAATTTTTTAAACCTAATTTTATGAAAATTTGTGTCACATTGGCTATGGAAATTATATAACTTTAC
The DNA here is from genome assembly GCA_900184695.1 of Betula pendula. NCBI lineage: Eukaryota > Viridiplantae > Streptophyta > Magnoliopsida > Fagales > Betulaceae > Betula > Betula pendula. The sequence continues at coordinate 348,123 of FXXK01000090.1, read as the reverse complement.
TTACACATTAATCGAGTATTATGATAGTTGAACAATAGTTTATAATTTTTTTTTTTTTCGTTAGAAAAAGTAAAAACTTAAAAATCAAATAGGTCAAAAAGTAAGTGCTGCCCCCTTTCCGTCGTCCCTCTCACAGCCATGTATTTATAGAAACTCACAAATAAACTTGCTCTCTCTCCTTGTAGTAGGTCAGAGAGCGCCTTACCACGCCCCCACATCGCCTCTCTCTCTATAAATCCACTCTCTGCTGTGAAGCAATTTCCCACTTTCTCCATTCAACTCCCAAAAGGGGAATGTCTCAAACTCTGTCAAATCGTCTAACGACATCCTTCTCTTGACGAAACGACATCTCTCCCACCAAAGGCATGCTGTTATTCCCTGCTCACTCCCTCTCTCCCGTTTCAACAGTCTCCGATTTTCGCTGTTTCAGTCACGTCCAATAGAACCGTTGACTTTCCTTCCTGAACAAGGAGGAATGGACCAATCGTTGCTCGATGACATAATCAACCGGCTTATGGAAGTCCGAGGCCGACCGGGGAAGCAGGTCCAGCTCTCGGAGTCGGAGATCCGACAGCTCTGCGTTGCTTCAAGAGAAATTTTCTTGCAACAGCCCAATTTGTTGGAGCTTGAAGCACCCATCAAGATTTGTGGTACTTGATGCAAAACCCACTTTTTAGGTTTAGTTTTATTTTCATAATTTTGCTTTTAAATTATTTTAACTTGATGGGTTTATGTTTTGGGTTTGATTTGATTGGTTCATTTCTGGGATACTTGTCTCGAAATTTCAGAATCCAGTCGCCTTTTTTCGTCGTTTCTTTGCTGTGGGTATTCTTATTTGATTGAGTTGGAGCTGTTTACTTGGTTTTTGTGAGTCTTTGTTTGTGCTTTGTCGGACCCATGAAAGAATTTTGTTTGTCTAAGCGAAGCCCATTTGGTTGTTGTCGGCTGGGTTTGATTGCTTCAGTTAAAGCATTCTTACCTGAAATTCTGGGAGCCCAAGTTTCTACTCTGTTGAAACCATTCAGATTTCAGTATTTTATGTTAAGCGCACTTGGTTCTTGTGATTATTTTCCTCTTTTGGGCATGATTGCTTAATTAGACATTGTTAAGTAATTCTGTGATTCCTCTTTGAGTTTTTAATGTAGGGAATGATTTAACTGCTTTCTTATGTAGTGATAGTTTTCTCGGTAATGTTTGTGGTTTGCTAATGAGTTTGATTGTTTAATTGAAAATTACTAGGTTCATTTTTGAGTTAGTTTGCAAAAATCCTGCAACACACGTGGACGATATTATGTTATGTGTATGGATTAAGTTGCTTAAATTGGAGTGTACTCTTATTATCTTTTATGTCAAAGTTTGTTTCTGGATGAATATGTGTTCTAGGTTTGGATTAAATTAGTTAATTCGGAATGAACACTGTCATTTTTTTTCCCAGTTAGTAATTCAATCTGAGTGATAGTTTACATTTCATTTGTTTATTTGTAATGAATCTGTGTAATAATCGTAGCCTGTGTGGGTGAATTGCTTAACCTGGAAGGGCTTTGAGAGTTGACATTTGTATTTTGATATAATTAACAATTACGTGGTATAGTACTAAATACTTGAATTATTTCTTGGTCATTATTTGGATTGGGTATTGGATCATGTATGGCACGTTTTGTTTCCATTTCTGATGCTGCCTTGATATGTAATAGGTTGATTGAAAAATTTTGAATCCTCAATTAGTGAGTGTCTTTTACTTGCATGGTATAGTCATGTAAAGCATTAGGATACATGAGAGATGATATCTCAGCATAGAAATTGAGTTGAATCAAGAGCAGTAGATACGATTTTGTTGTATAAGCATAACACAGGTGATTTTGTTGACCCTCTGAAACAAGAAGTTCCGGTCCTAGGGGGAAAATATCAACCACTTGATGTCCATATGACGCATCCACTATGTTTATTTTGTATACTCCTTTTTTTTTTTTGTATGATTTTGCTTACTATGCCCACGACTCTAGCATTATAAACATTATTGCTACTCTTGCTACCGTCGGGATAAATCTGATCCCTTTCCCTGTTCTCGCCTATGTATATGGGATATTTTAAGAAGTGAACATCTTCTTTTGTAGTGGGGTCTGGGGAAAAGAATAGGAAAGATGACTTTGCTATATTTCTGACCAGGAACATGACCTATTTTACCTATCCAAAAAAAAAAAAACCTGACCTATTTTCTGGAACAGTGATTTAGCCCGACCATAGTGCTAGCTCTTCATGATACCCAGCAATCAAGCTTGTCTTGGATGTGAAAATGGTAGCTTTTTATTGATTGGCTGCAATGATACTCTGCTCAGTGATGATTGCAACAACTGCATAGCTATAATTGTCATGGTAGGGAGTTTTAGGAGCAATTATGAATGAAGTTTCTTCTTTTACCCTTTTTTCCAGTTCTTTACTTCTCACAAGTAGACAACAACTAGGACTGCTTGATGATCTGGAGAGTGATTGTTTTGTTGTTTTAGTTATTTATCTTGTTGTTCACTTATCTATTCCTGATTAGGTCTATGTAGTACTGACTTTTCTGGACACTGGGAAGCTTATTGCTAGCCGGATTTTCTTTTTACCAGTTGTATATTACTTCTTGTTCGTTCCATGGTCTTTTGCACACTTTGCTTGTGTGTCTTGTATATTGTGTACATTTTTCGTCCTGATTCACTCAAAACTATTAAACTTCAGCTTAGCCCTTTTCTTGCAATCTCTTAAGTGAGATCATCAATAGTGTGTTCCAATCTTTTTGCATTGCTGATTTGGCAGAATAGCACTGGCTCGCAATATGATACATTTCCTACTTTCGGAAGAAATAAAATTTGTAACATCTTCCTGAAGAATGTCCATTGTTTAATACTGTCCTTTAATACAGTTATTATCTACCAGAAAGAAGTGAAAGCAATGTAGACTGTAGCCATATTGATAACTTACCAAAAAAATATTGTGGTCATGTTTTTTTATTGATTGGGTTGTAAATTTCAACTTGATAAAATTAGAGACTATGTGAGTTTTGACCTGTAAGCCAATTGAAGACACTTTACTCTTGTAGTGATGGTTCATAATTGATTTCTTTTTCATACGCTTTAATTTGTAATGGGAGGATGTAGGAAATTTTGCCTGGTAATATGTGAATTGGTGTTGTAACTAACAAAGTGATGCAAAAATTAGATCATGGGAAAAGTAACCGGGCCAGGCTCATTATGTTTGTTTCTGGTCCACCCAAAATGATTGCTTTATGCCGGTGAGGCTTTACAGTAACTACTTAGTACACCATGCTCTTGTTTTCTTCTCTTTCGAGTAGGGTGATGTTGTACTCCCAAGAGGCTTACTCTATGCAATAATGTGAATAGACTACTTTTCTTTTCCTTTTATTTAATAGAGGTAAGGTTGGCAATTTTTGATATGACCCACGAACTCGACATGAAATTAGAGGGTTAGGATTTGACATAAACAAGTCGACATGTTTATGAAATTGTAGATATTTTTACATAATAAATTCTAGTTGAAACGGATCAAACGGATCGTGTTTGTGTTGAAACAGGTCAATCAGGTCGTGTTGGGTTGGGTCAAATAAGTCGCTTTTGAGTTTAAACGGGTCAACCCGTTTGTGACCCATTTATTAAAACGGTTCGTGTTCGGGTTGACCATTAATGGGTTGGCCGGTCAAGCGGGTCGACCTGAACCCAACCGTATTGCTGTAGCAATATTTTTTGAGGTCAAAGAAAAATCTCATTATCTTTCTTCGGGCTTTGATGCTCTAATGGCCTCAACTAAAATTTGTATCTAAGAATGTTATTGCTATTGATTTGTTTCTTGAAATACATTGTGAGAGTGATAAACAGTTCCATTTTGAGATTAATACTGAAAATTCACTGTAGTATTTCTTAAATCCTCTGATTACTAATGTTGTGATGTTATTGGTGGTTATATATGAATGAAGGAAGCTTGGATAAGTAAATCATCGAGGTACTCGCTGAGGGAGCCAAACAGGGGGCTAGCAGGCTTTCTATACTTTTGAGTGAGAGATATCATGAACTCAAAAGGAAATTTTTATCAGCAAAGAAAAGAGTTTGATTTTGTGCTTTCAGGCAAGCCAAGCTTCATAGACTCTTGTACAGTCAGTGAAGCTTGATTCGGTTAACGATGATATAACTAGAAATTTAGTTGTTCAGTTTTTGTGGGATTGTCAAGTTTCCAAGGGAATACATTATATTACTGGGACCTTGGCCATTTGTTATTAACTATGCACGTGAAGGAGAATAGAGGGATGAATATGTGACGTAACTTTATCTTAAATAAGAACATAAAGAGTAATATACCATGTATATCATGAACTAAATATACTTTTGGCAATAGTTGTCACAATTTAAATTACGAAAAATACAATTTACCATGCCCTATAGGTAAGATGATATGCATTGTTAAATTTGTTTTGCAAGTTCGTCGTCGTCTCTCTCTCTCTTAGTGGTGGCGTGTGTAGGCGCGTTACGCTAGGCGGTCGTTTCGGTTTGGTCCAGCTGTTTTTGGCCTAGGGTTTCTCCGGCTGGTGTAGTTTCAGGCTATGTTTTGGTCGTCGGAGTGGTTGTGGTTCTGCAGAAAGCTTGGGTTTCCTTGTTCGGCGACGATGTGAGTGTGTCGCGGGGGCTCGGCTAGTGGGTGCCTGTCCGGGGACCAAGTTTGTGTCTGGGTATGGAGAGCTGATTCTTCATGGAGGCCAAATCTTTTGTCTTTTCAGTGGTGGATGGGAAGGCGGAGCTTTGGGTGGTGGAAAGAAGGAAAGAGTTTTCAGGGTTGTTTGCTTGGGTTCTCTGTGCATCGCTTGGTTGGTCTTGAAGGTGGAATGGGTGCTACGGAATCCAGGGATTGAGGAGTTTGTTGAATCTTTTAGGGAGGAGTCTAAGGCATTAATTGTTCGGAGAGGAGGGAATAAGGCCGGGCGGTTCTTGGAGGTGGCGGTTTATGCTGAGGGAGGCCGAAAAGGGATGGTCCTATTCCTTGAGGGTCGTGCTGGGCAGGGATGGAGCCACATCTCTGGGGAGTTGAGCAAAGCGCTGGCCTTCATTGATACAAAGTTTGGGTCCTCGTCTCTGGTTAGGGGGGTTGTCGCTGGTGCCGCTCCGTCGTTCGCGGCGGTGGTTCTCTCGGCGGTCCCCTCTACGGTCTTGAAGCACCCGGTTGCGGTTGGGTTTTGCTAGTTCAACGGTAGAGCTAGACCTTTTTCCTTTGGGGGCGCCTGAGTTGCTACCGGAGCCGAGATCAGCGGTAGATTGTTACGATCTGGAGATGGCATCTTTCGATGCGTCCTTCGATCCTTGCGTAGGAGACAGTCCCAGTCCTCAAGGGTCGGCGTGCTCTTCGGGTAGGGCAGCAGAAGTTGTCGGGTGGTTGGCGTTGGTGGATCAAGCCATGTTTGAAATGGGTCGGGCTGTGGGGTGTGTGAAGTATGGGTGGAAGGCTTTGAGTTTGGGCTTGAATCCCATCTCAGGCCCTTTTGGTCCTAAAGTGGCCAAGGCCTTTAAGACTCGCATTCTTCCCAAGAGGGCTCTGAAGGCTAGCTTGGTCCTGAGTTCTTCTTTCTTTGCTCAACGACGGAAGATGCTCAGGTTGACGACGACCTAGGCATTCGTGCGCGTGGGTCCGGTTGACTCTCTCGATGGGTCTGCCTGGTCTTCGGCTCCGGCACCCGGTTCTAAGTTATCAAAGATCTTCGTTGTGGGTCTTGGGTCGTCGTCGGATTCTGAAGCGGACTTGGCTTTTGGGTGTTGTCACATTTCTCCGGAGACATCAGAGCCGGCTGTGATGAATTGGTTCTTCAGATACGAGGGGTTTGCTCCTCTAGCCGACGTTGGTATCTCTGTGGAACCGTGTGTCCTTACAGCGGCTGATGTTCCCCAGAAGTCGAACAAGCCCTTGCACTTCTACAATCGTAAGCACAAGGTCAAGAGGGCTTCTAAGATGGATCTGGGTCTGCTTGCGAGTGGGATGATCAGCGTTGCGCCTGGGGTTGTGCCACTGGTAGGGAATCAATGCTCAGTTATGGTTGGTTCTTTCGGGTTGTTCTCGGCGTTTGAGCCCGTTGGCATGACGGGTTCCAAGGTGAAGGGCACTCTCCTGTCTTCCACAGTTGAGGCTGGTGTTGTTCTTGGCTCCTTCTGGTAAGTCTTTGGCTTTTTCTTCTCCGGCGAGGGGTCTTTTTCGGCGGGGCTTTCTTATTCTCGGCCTCCCTTGCCGATGAGCAACTCGGAGACTGGGAGTTCTTCTGAGAGGAGTAGTTTGCTCGGGGTTGTGGAAGAAAAGCGTGTAGTTGCAGGGTTTGACAGATACTCTGAGGTTGTGGTCAGGTCAACGGCTTTTGCTCCAGCTTTGGGGATTACCTTTGGGGGGGATGAGAAGAGGTTTATGGATCTTTTGAGTTCCATAGAGGAGGAACGGCATCGGGAGGATGGGGGCTCTGTTTCGAGACCCAAGGGGTGGAGGGAGAGAAAAAATTTGGAATGTTCTCTCAATTTTGATGTTGGAGGTATTGGATCTAGTCGGGGCAAAAACAAGGCATGTATGCCAGTTTAGGGTGATTTGTAGCTGGATTAAATTGTCAGGGTTTGTTGGGTTTTGGGTTGTGTTTTGAGGGCTTAGGCGTTTGCTCATTTTGTGCCTCTTTGTATCCTACTTGTGTACTTAGAGGTACCTTACGCTTTTTATAAATTTACTTAATTATAAAAAAAAAAAATTCGCCGTATCTTACGATACATGTATAAACAATGTGTATTTTACTAGGACTACTAAGCGCAAGTGTGTTGGTTTGAACCTTGAGAGAGGTTGCTTCATGCAAAAATGCTGTAAGATATGACCGTTTCCAAGCTATTCCTAAAGCATCCAAGAGACTCTTCACTTTCTTTTACCTTGTCTACAAAACAGTTTTGTATCTATGTGCTCAATATTTCAAGATTTCTAATTATTTCTCAAAGCCCAATTACATATATTATTTTGTAAAATATAAAGGAACATAATTATTTGCCAATAAAGGCAAGATTGTGCATTGAAAATTATAAGTTGCAAGTTGGTGCCTATAAAATAAATATACCAATACATTATTAAGCATTGCATTACCTTTAATATGAAAAACGTGTACAAGGTTGATTTGTGAGGTGACATGTTTAGCTTATTTTGTTCTCTTTGTTACACAGATCGACATATTGGAGAATCTTTCTGTGAGACCATAATATAGCATGTTGGGACATCACTTAACCCAAAAGCTTAAGTCTATGAGTTTGAGCTTAACTATGCTATATTAACCACCCACACTTGTAAAATATTTCTAATGTGAGATTCAATCTTTTTACTCTCACACGCGTATATTTAATAGGGAAAAGTCCACATACTCCCTTCAACTACCACCCAATTGACAATGTCCCCCCAAACTTTCAATTGTGACAATGTCCCCCCCAAACTACCAAACAAATGACAATGTTCCCCAATGACAACAAAAAGACAAAAATAACCTACAGATTTTTCAATAAGACCAAATACTTTTTTCTAATTTATTTTTTAAAACGAAATCTTTATAATTTTTTAAAATTTTGAATTTGGCTAATTGGGTTGGAGTGTTTTATTTATTTATTTATATAAAAAAAATTGCTAGTATTTTTTTTTAGTTTTAGTTTTATCTACCCTTATGAATTCAAAATAATAATAATAATAATATTTTTTTTAAAAAAAAATTATAATTTTTTAAACGAAATGTTTATAAATTTTTTTATTCTTGAATTTGTCCAATTGGTTTGTATTGTTTTTTTTTAAAAAATATAAAAATTTTTGGTTTTTGCTTTTTATTTTTATTTTTAGCTTTAGTCTTTTTCTAGCCCTTATGAATTGTAGTGTTTTTTTTTTTTTCAAAAATAATAATAATAATAATTTTTTTTTTAATTTTTAGTTTTAGTTTTTTTTTAAAGAATTTTTTATTTTATTTTATTAAGGGTATTTTCGTCCTTAGGGGGACATTGTCATTTGTTTGGTAGTTTGGGGGGGGACATTGTTAAAATTGAAAGTTTAGGGGGGACATTGTCAATTAAGTGGTAATTTGAGGGGGGTATATGGACTTTTCCCTATTTAATAATATCCCCCTCACGTGTGAGTTCATCATCACATTGTTACACTATCCCTTAAACAGAAGATTTTATCAATCTTATGGGCGGTCTCTAGGATCACTAGTAAGCTATGGTTTGCCCGCACCATGCACTTTTGCCCCTATTCCAAGGACTCTTGTTTGTGCCTGTGCCATGGACTTTTGCCCCTTATTTCAGGGAATCTCGTTCATGCCTGCACCTTGCACCTTTGTCTCTATTCTTAGGACTCTCGCTTGTGCTCATGCCATGAACCTTTGCCCCTTACTCCAGGGACTGTCGCCATTCCGCACCTAGCACCTTTGTCCCTAATCCAAGGACCCTCGTTCGTGTTTGTGCCACTCCACCATACCACACACCACTATTGACTTTGATACAACTTGTTAGAGAGATTGACATTTTGGAGTGTCTTTTAGTAAGACCATAATATAGCATGTTGGTATACCACTCAACCCAAAAACTTAAGCCTATGAATTTTGGCCTAATTATGTTATGTTAATCACTCACACTTATAACATCTTTCTAATGTGAGATTCAATCTTTTTACACTCACACGTGTAACTTCAACACTCTTTAAAGTGGAGGATGCAAAAGCTTATTGCTTTTATTATATCACCTCATTTTGTTTGTTATTTAATAATCAATGAAGTTTAATTTGGAGATATAACTCTTCTAAACCGTTACTTTTGATGTTAACTATATAATTGAGTACATGACACCTAATTCGTCATGTAAACTAAAATTTTCTTGAGTATTATATTGAATATATAATATTTTATAACTATTTTTCTTAATATACTCTACCTATTTAGGGGCATCATTCTGAATAGTTCTAGTGTTAAGGGTATTTGGTTGATTTTGTTATTCTGTATGGCTAATTTGATGGTACAGTCGTTTGCTTGTGGGAAAGGTAGGTTTTGGGGGAGGAGTACAATTGTTCTGAAAGCCGTCATCTTGTTTGACTTGAACATTTGTATAGAGAGGGATAATAGAACTTTCAAGGAGTTGAGCTTGCCATTGGTCTTGAGCTCATTGTTTTCATAGCTTTTGGTTTTGTATTCTCTCTGGCTTGCAGTAGTGTGCTATATTCTTTGATGCTTTAAACCTTAGTCGTTGACTTTTATTTTTCCTTTTTCTCTAGGTGTGCCTTTCATATACATCCCATATAGAGGGATATCTTTTTTTTCTTTTTTTCTTTTTTGCCATAATAACCTCTCTTTGTTTATGAAAAAAGAAGGAAAGAAAGTTGATGTGATAGAAACTGTGTGATGTGAGAGCATAGTGAATTAATCTTTCACATGGTACTAAAATGTTAATTTATAGCCTGAACCCCTAGATTTTCCAATTATCAACATATCAAGACACTAGATGACATCTTGAAAGTGGCTTGAGATACGATTTTGAACAAACTATGTTTTGATATCTGATTACTTATCAAAATATTTTTTTTATAACATGAAGTTTTAACTATATTAATTATTTACTGCATTTATTTAATTGTCTCAAAAGATTGGTTTAGTATAAGTTTGAGTATAAAAGTCTAGGGGAGGCCAAAAATTGACATGGTTAGTCATGATTGCTATAGATGTAACATATGATATATGGGGTTGAGTGGCAAAAAAGGATTCAGATGGCTGAGCTCAATTAGTTGGAATTTGCACTTAGTTGAGTTGAGTTGTTTTACTTTTTTAGTATTAAAAGTTTTGAAGTGGCATGTTGAAATAACGCTTGGAGTTAGCAATGATCCTTTTGTATTTACATTGACACAGGAAAAAAGGAAAAATATAGCTTAGGAAGGGAAAATATCCTTTTTTCCTTTTTCTATTTTTGGAAATGTTTTAGTAGAGAAACTAGAAGTGATGGAATTATGAGTATAGTTGTTGTAATGTGCCTGAGACACTAAGGGGAATAAATGTTTGGATAGTCAGATTCGATTTGGGGAATCAAAAGTGTTGTGTAAGTTGGATTTGAAGAAGGCCTATGATCATGTAAATTGGCAGTTTCTATTATATGGTATAACTTATACCTGTTGAAGAGATGTGGTTTTTGGGAGAGATGGTGAATTTGGATAGAACAACATATATCTATGATGTGGTTTTCCATTCACATTAATGGATCTCCATCTGATTTTTTTTAGTAGTTCACATGGATTATAACGGGGGGACCTGTTATCTTCTTTATTGTTTGTGGTTGTTATGGAGGCATTAAGTAGGAAGATGTTTGTGATTGTGGATAATGGGCTCTTATCTGGATTTTCGGTGGGCACAAGAAATCATGAGGTGATAATGTCGCATTTGTTGTTTGCAGATGATACTGTGTTCTTTTGTGAGCCTAATTGTGAACAACTTTGTAATTTACGGTTTCTATTCTTATGTTTTGAAGCAGTGTTGGGGTTGAAGATAAACTTATCCAAGTTAGAGATTGTTCATGTAGGTAATGTGGGTGATGTAGAAGGGTTGGCTACCATTCTTGGGTGTAGAGTGGCTTCATTGCCAATGAAGTATTTGGGTTTTCCTTTGGGAGCTCCTTACAAGGCTTCTACCATTTGGAATGACATTATTGAGAAGATGGAACATTGATTGACAGGTTGGAAGAAGCTTTATTTATCAAAGGAAGGCAAGTTGACTTTGATAAAAAGTACTCTCAAATTTACTATTATGTGTTATCTCCTCCGGTATATTCCACATTTCCTTGGAGTATTTGGAAAGTTAAGACTCCCTCGAGAGTAATGTTTTTTGTGCGGATTGCGGCTTTAAGAAAAATCTTTACTTTGGATAATTACGAAATAGACATGTTATTGTGGTGGATTGGTGTTATATGTGTAAGAAAAGTGGGGAGTTGATTGATTTTCTTCTTCTTCATTGTGAGGTTGCAAGAGAATTATGGATCTCACTTTTTCTATTGTTTGGGGTTGTATGGGTTATGCCTCGAAGGTTGAGAGAAAGGAACTGTGGAGTTTGGTGTGGACAATTGGGACAACGCAATGTTTTGGAATTGTGGAGTTTGGCTTCTTTATGTTTAAGCTTTAATGATTTTCTTGTATATTTTTCTTCCCCTTAATAGGCAGTCCTTTGTATACTTCCTGTGTGCCATGACTGCGCTTTTAATGAATTGACTCTTACTTATCAAAAAAAAAAAAAAATGTTTAATGTGACGTATTTGGAGAGAAAGGAACGCAAGGAGATTTGAAGATCGTGAGGTGGTGATGTTAGAGTTAAAGAATTTGTTGTTCCAATCCCTTTATACATGGATAGTAGCGTTTATAAGATTGCTTGTTTCTAATTCCTCTAAATCTTTGGAGTTTTGTTCTTTTTCCATACTTTAGGAGTTCTCTTTTAATACCCTGTGTACTAGGTTTGTGTTCCTCTGTGTTTTATCAAAAACACCTCTAGTTCGTTCCTCCTGGAAAAGTGTTTGGGAGGTTAAGGCCGTGCCACTCATTGTTTTCTTTATTTGGACGGCAACTTTGGGTTGAATCTTCACGGTTGATAATCTTAGAAGATGAGGTTTCACCCTCTTCAATGGATGAGGAGAAGGTAAATTACTTCCTCATCCATTGTGAGTACACTAATGACTTTTTTCACTTGGTTTTCAACTTATTCGGAGTTTCGTGGGCTATGCCTAGCAACATCCTAAAGCTGCTTCATTGTTGGAAGATTCCAAAAAAGGTTATTTGGAAAGTTATTCCTGCACTCTTGATGTGCAGCATCTGGAGAGAAAGGAATTCAATGCCCTTTTGAGGATTGCAAGTCTAATATGCTTAGTTTAAAATCTGTCTTTTGAGATATCTCTTGGAATGGGCTGTAATAAATTTTCCTAATCTCTCCCCTCTTCGAACTTTTTAGATCTTGTTAGCTTTTTAAATTTTTGACACCTTTAGAGTGGTTGTGTCTCTTGTATATTTTTTATGTACGAGAGTTTTCCTTTTCTTTTCATAAATTTTATTCATAAAAAGTGTATTCTTCCCTTAAAATTTTTTAGTACTTAAAATTGGGACGCTTTGCACTGGTTTGAGGTTTACCTGACAGGAATGGATACATTAAGTGGCCCTTTCTTAGAGGGGTTCCTCGTTATATATAAAAAATATATATATTATTACTTGAAATGATCTGGAGGAAGAAGTGATATTCTTGAAAGAAAAACTGATTGAGCAAAGTGTCAATTCTCAAAAGACGTGGAAAAGCTTTTGAGAATTTTTAGTTTTGTTTAATATATCTCGATCATTTCTTGCATTGTTGGTAGTAGTTATTTTTTTTTAAAAAAAAGATTGGAATAATTACATGTGGAATAATCTAGGACAATTGAATAGACTATCAAATAGCATAAGAAACATTTTTTTTGCATTGTTTGTAGTAGTTTGTTTTTAATTTGAAATAATTAATTAGTAATTTCTTTATTTTTTTTTTACTTTCTTTCCAATAGTTTGGGGGCACAAATATTTATAAATTGATTTGGAATAATCAATTTATTATTTCCCAGATGTCATGTTGAAGTCGACAGACCTGTTTCTTTTCAGGAGAGAATTATGTGTATGGATGGCTTTGTGATACTATTGTAAATGATAGTGTCCTTGTGGAGCATGGGCTATTATTGTGGATATCTGTATCTGGGAAGGTTGTGGAAGGATTAAGAAAGAAACTGGTCTAAGAAGGTTGAACATTTTAAGCAGATGCAACAAACTTTCATGAATAAGACTGTAAACTTTGTATAAAGTGCTAAAGAGATGTGTCTGAAATTCCAATCATTTTAAAGGATCAAGAAAAAATCTGGTGAATCTGTCGGCAGTGGCATATGTAATTTTATTAGTATGTGGTCGAAAAGCTGTTCCACAGTTTCACAGTGTATATCTATTTTCCAGGCTCGTAAGTAAAAAAAAAAAAAGCACAGATGAGGGACTTTGAGCGGGTATGTGGTCAAAAAGCTGTTCACAGAGTGAATATCTTGTTCAGGATTCGAAAGTAAAAAGAGTGCAAATGAGGAACTTTGATCAGGTTGGCAAAGTTTAGAAAGGAACTTTATGGCGTTTAACCACATCCTTTTAGGAAAATGGTTGTGGCGCTATGGGCTTGAGAGAGAAGCTTAGTGGAGAGTAGTGATGGATTCTAAATATGGTAGTTTATGGGGAGGGTGGTGTTCTTTAGAGCATGCAGGAGCCTTTGGGGTGGGGTTGTGGAAGAATATCATAAAAGGGTTGGAAAAACTATCCAGCTTTACTAGATTTGAGGTGGGGGATGGTTTTAGGATTAGCTTTTGGCATGACCATTAGTGTGGGGTAGCAGCTCTAAAGGTAGCTTTCCAATTTTTATATGGTCTAGCTTGTGCGAATGACACCTCTATTGTGGTGAATTTGAAGTTTTTGGGCGGCTCCAACTAGTGGAATGTGTACTTTTTAGAGCGACGAATGATTGGGAGGTAGGTGTCTTTGCATCTTTTCTCCAGGTATTATATTCAGTCACCGTGAGAAGAGGAAGGGTAGATCGGCTATGGTGGGCTCCTTCCAAAAAAGAATTTGTTCAAAGTCAAATCCTTCTATTGCTCTCTGACTTCTTCTGAATGGAGTTACTTTTCTTGGAAGAGTGTTTGGCAAACTTAGGCACCTGCGAGGGCGGCCTTTTTTGGTTGGTTAGCGGCTTTAGGCAAGATCCTCACTTTGTATAATTTTAGGAGACGGCACGTGATCGTGATGGACAGATGTTGCATGTGCAAGAGGAATGGGGAGTTGGTGGGACCATTTTCTTCTTCATTGTGATGTGGCTTCCACTATTTGGAGTTTGTTTGTTTTGTTTTGTTTTTTGGTTTTTTTTGTTTTTTGTTTTTTGTTTTTTTGTTTTTTTTTCAGTCGGTTTGGGATGTCTTAGGTTATGTCTAGACGTGTTGTTGATTTGTATAATTGTTGGTGGTTCTCTAGCAAAGCCAAAGAGTGCTGTGGTTTGGAAAATTGTGCCTATGTGCCTCTTTTAGTGTTTACGGAGAGAAATGAATTATAGAACCTTTGAGGATAGGGAAAGGACGATGGGGGAAATCATTTCTTTGTTTTTTGATACTTTGTATATTTGGACAACGGCGTATGGGTCTCCTTTGTCGATTAGATATAGTGACTTCCTTGTTCATTTTGATATTCCTAGCTAGGTGGTTTCTTATGTATACTCCACGTGTATTTGGAGGTATCTTACGCTTTTAATGAGATTGATTTTATTTATAAAAAAAAAAAAACAAAAAAAAGCTCAGAAAGGATGTAACACAACTAGTGAGGCCAAATAGAAGCTTTATTTGATTGATAGTATGCAATACAATCTGAAAGGAGTGGAAATTTTCTGAAAATGTTTAAATGATAAAGTACTGAGCCAAACTATCAGTCTTAATTATTTGCATGTTTGTAGTATGGGTTAGAATTTCACCTCCTTTGAGAAGTTACTACATTTTCCATGGTTTCTAAATCTGTTGACATAGTTGATGTGGTATGAATTCATTGTTTTGCTATTTATGAGAACCTCTTGTTTTTCTAGAAAGAATGAATTTTTGTATCTGTCTTGATGATCGACTCTTTTGATGACATTCAGGTGACATACACGGTCAATATTCTGATCTTTTAAGGCTTTTTGAGTATGGTGGATTACCTCCTAAAGCCAACTACTTATTTTTGGGGGATTATGTGGATCGAGGCAAGCAAAGTTTAGAAACAATATGTCTACTCCTAGCATATAAAATAAAATATCCTGAGAACTTTTTCCTCTTGAGGGGAAACCACGAATGTGCTTCTATCAATCGTATATATGGCTTTTATGATGAATGTAAGAGAAGATTTAATATCAGGTTATGGAAGACATTCACAGATAGCTTTAACTGCCTACCTGTGGCAGCCCTAATTGACGAAAAAATTCTCTGCATGCATGGGGGCCTTTCTCCCGATCTGCATAATTTGGATCTGATTAGAAATATACCGCGGCCAACTGATGTACCAGACACAGGTTTGCTCTGTGATCTTCTCTGGTCTGATCCCAGTAAAGATGTTCAAGATTGGGGAATGAATGATAGGGGAGTTTCATATACATTTGGTGCTGACAAGGTGACGGAGTTTCTTCAGAAGCATGAATTGGATCTCATTTGTCGTGCTCACCAGGTTTCACCTGCCATAGTGCAATTTATTACTGATAGTTTTCAGAGTTGAGTTCATATCCTCTTCCCTACTGGTAGAACTGTACAGAACATATATCGTAAAGCCAAGCCTATTTCTCTGTCAGGAGTATGATAGTCATTTTGCAGGAACTCATGCTTTTCGTGAAAATATTGAGCAATTATTGGATACTCGTCAAAATTTCCAAATTTTAGACCTCTTGGGTACTTGCATCTTTGTAGATGCCATGCCTCCACCCCCTTTGTTTTAATGATTTTACCATTGTTGCTTTATTATGTACAGTCCTATGCTGGGTATAGAGGATATGATCTTTCATAAAGTTTAGCACCTCTATGTAGTTAGTGTTCTTGTATTATATTTTTGGCAGGTTGTAGAGGACGGCTATGAGTTCTTTGCCAACCGACAACTTGTTACTATATTTTCAGCACCTAATTACTGTGGGGAGTTTGACAATGCCGGCGCCATGATGAGTGTGGATGAGACACTAATGTGCTCCTTCCAAATATTAAAGCCTGCAGATAAAAAGTCCAAGTTCAACTTTGGGAGCACACCCAAACCTGGAAATTCTCCAACAGGGTTTTTTGGGAGTACAACTACAGCTAAGCCTGGAAACCCCCCAACTGGAGTGAAGGTAAATTTGCCCCTATTACGTAAAAAGACAAATTTAGGTTAACTAATGGAAGCTTCTTCATGGAATTATGGGCACTTATTGCATGAAGTTTTTTCCATTAGTATATAGTTCTTATGACATCTTTCTCAAATTTAGATTGTTTTTAGCTTGTTAGATATCGAGTGGTACACATGATATGCATGCTTCTTCTACTTCTCAGGTTCTACTTGAATACAGTTTGGTAATAAGCTTCTTTTGTAGTGGGGATTTTTTTAATTAAGCAGTTGTGGTGGGGCGATAATTCTTTTGAAATTACCTTAGTCACTTATGGGTAGTATGTATTTAAGCATTATGATAGTTTTCTGAGCTAGGCTCTTTTTAGCTAATTCCATCTTCTTTTGATGGAAACTGTACTTTAAAGAATTAATACCATATATAGTCTTAATACTGTTCTTTTGCACATTACCTCGCTACGTTTTTATTTTGATTCGTAAGATTGAACTGAAGACCTGCCCGAGTCTCATTGTAATCCATTGTCATCTGATCCAAGGACCAAGAGCTCCCAACAACCCACATTATGCCTCTGTAAATTGTTTTTATTTTTTTTATTAGTAATTGAACTATCAATAAAAGTGCAAAAGGCACAACTCAAGTACACAAGGAGTATACAAGAGATACATCTAGCTAGAAAGATAAAACGAGTAAAGAAAAACATGAAAACTAAGCAAATTAAAATATCTAAGGCAGTTGTCCAATGTTTAGGAGTTTTGAAAAATAACGACTTTAGTTCCACCACCGTTCTCTTGCAGTCTTCAAATCTTTTATCATTTATTTTCCTCACCACAAAAGGCAGGATGAAACCATCTTCTACACAACTGCTCTTTGAGGACTGCCTCCCAATCCTCTCCAAAAAGCGAAAAGGTTTACTACTCTTCTAGACATAATCCAAGTTAACCCAACTCGACTAAAAATATCACTCCACAAGGGTGGCTGGCCAAACAAAAAACGTTGCTCTCAAGGAGTCCTTTGCCACCAAATACTCTGCCAACGAAAGAGAGTGTTATCATAAGGAATAAGGACGTTGTAGAAAGATCTAATATCAAACATCCATTTCTTAGAAAGGGCCCAACGAAGCTTGTCTTAACCTCCCTTATCTCATTCTAAAAGAATACAACAAATTAAAAAATGAAGTTAAGGCATCTACTTCCCAATTGTGAGCCATTCTAATAAAGCTCCTATTCAACTGATGTGAACCACTAGATAACTCCCAAGTGGTCTGCCACAAAAACGTCATTTACTCTAGCATTACTATACAAATCCAGCGAAGTATTATTAAGGACCTTATCCCCACACCACATATGCCAGAATCTAATATTGGAGCCATTTCTTACCTCAAACCTGGTGTAACTAGAAAACACTTCCCAATCCCTCCTGATATTTTTCCATAACCTCACCCCATACAACCCATGAACCTCGTCAAAACACCACTAGCCCCATGAGCTGCCATATTTGGAGGCCACTATGTCTCTCCACTAGGCTTCTCATGCAATTAGCACCAAAGCTATTTCCCCAAAAGAGCACCGTTGAACAAAAGCAAGTTGCAGACCCTCAACCCTTTGGGGAACAAACCTAGGACCAATTGACGAGATATTTGAACTCATCACCTAGCCCACCCCATAAAAAGTCTTATTGTAACTTCTCTATGTGGTTGGCAACACCAACAGGAAGGGAAAAAAGAGATGTGAAATATGTAGGCAGATTGGAAAGGGTGCTCTTGATTAAGCTAATCATTTCACCCTTAGATAGGTACATCATTTTCCATTCCAAATCGATTTGGCTTTAAATAGAGCTCCTAGCGGAAGACCAGGATACTTTAAAGACAAAGAAGACACCCCACAACAAAGGTTATTGGCCAGCCTATCCATATTACTAACATTTCCCATAAGAACCAACTCTGACTTTGCTAGATTAATTTTCAAACTGGATACAGCTTCAAAGCATAAGAATAAGGCACACTGGTAATGGATGTGATTTGGGTTAGCCTCACAAAATATCAAGGTGTCATCCACAAATAGAACATGGAAAATGTGAATCACACCAGTGTTTCTAGACCCTATAGAAATGCTTGAAAGAAAGGCCCCCCATCTGCAATAGCAATAAGCATTTTACTAAGAGCCTTCATAACAATGACAAGGATCTCCTTGTCTCAAACCACGGGAGCTACTGAAGAAATTGGAGGGAGTGCCATTTTCCAAAATAGAAAATGCACTGAAAAGATACAATGTGCTATCCAATTACGTATTTCTCTCCAAAACCACACCTTCTCCTCATGTACAATAAGAAATCTTAGTTGACATGATTAAAGGCTTTCTCAATATCCAATTTGCAAAGCACGTTCACTGGATCTGATCCTGCTATGCAGGGCATTTATTAGTTATAAGAGCGGAGTTTAGAATTTGCCTGCGTTTGACAAATGCATTTTGAGGTTTAGAAATTATCTTCTCTACAACCCCTTTTAACCTATTGGCAAGAACATTGGCAATAATCTTATAAACCCCACTCACTATACTAATAATCTTAATACACCTCCTCTGTATATTGTTATGGGTACCTTATTTATGAATTGTTACATCAATTTGAACTCCTAACATTTGTCCTGAAGCATTCCTTATCTTTTATGTGTACCATAATCCTTAGAGCCAAAAACCTCCAATTGTTCTTAAATTTATGAACAAAGTTCTGCATTGTGAAGTTGGTTTCTTAAAACTAGAACACAATGCATGGAATTAGCGGAGGTGTAGCAACAATTGTGCCAAATATGGAACTTAGCACTTTGGATCTGTTTGTTGGAGAGAGAGTGAGAAAAAGGATAAGAGAGGAAGGAAAGTGGAGGTTGATGGGTATTTTCTTGTTTGGTACAGGGAAAAAGGAGGGAGAAAGGAAATGGGGTATGAGTAGGATTTTCCACCCAGGCCGACATTATTTCATCCTCTCAAATGTGGAAGGAAAAGGGGAGGGAAATTGGAATGAGACAAAAAGCATGTGATATGATCAATTTACCCATAATAAATAAACCCCTGTATGTACCACAAAAAGAAATGAACTTGTTAATTATATAAGGTTTTAATGGCATTCAACATCTTTCCTCACATCCTTCTCTACTACCAAACAAAGGACTGGGATTTCTATATTTCATCCTTTTCACTTTTCCATCCTTTCTACCTACGAAATACTTGGTAAATAAAAAATATTCATCTTTCATTTTCTTGCGTCCTTGCCTTTTCTTTCGTCTCCCAATTTCATCCTACCTATCAACTGCACCCTTAAAATGGTGGCAGTTGAAATTTCTTCTGGTTTGGCACATATAGTTCCTACTTATGACTCTCCAGTCCTCTATTAGATTTTATTGTTTTTCCCTCAACTAATGTAGTAATTGGGTAATACGCTATTATCTCTTAACTTTGGGGAACAAACGTATATATTTTTCCTTGGTGAGTAGTGAATGGCTGCAATCAAAGACATAATTTATTTATTTTTCTGCAAATGCAACTAGCCACAACTGTGATGACTGCCCTTTGTTTATTCTCAGACGGAAATTTTAAACAAGGTATGATAAGATTCGATTCTGCTAAGATAATCTATTTGGATTTGAAAGAACCCATATGGATCATTGTGCTTGCTTGTGTATCACGCAAGACAGAAGCTGTTCATAACAAGTGTTGCTGTCACTGCTTTTGATCTCTGTACTTTTATTGTCAGATTAATCTCTCTTTTTTTTTTTTTTGCTTTTGGTTGCAGTCCTTCCTTGGGGTATGAGGTTTGTTTTGATGGATAGAGGTGGAGCCGGAGCCACACCCCAGTTGGGTCATAAACACAAATGGGTGGCCACTGTATCAGCTTGAGGTCCATTTAATTTAACTATAAAATGTCGAAAATTGTACAAAATTGGAAGGAAAATTTCATTAGAAACTAATACAAAAGATTGTTTTCCTTGATACGAAGTTGTTGTGTTTGAAGAGATAGTAAGGCTGTAATCCTTTTTCTTCCTGCTTGTACACTAGTAGCTGCAACATATGCAGCTATATATGAATTGTTAGCTTAAAATGTTTCACCCTCGTTTGCTATGAAACCATGAAAGTTATTCAGGGACATAAGAATGTTAAAAAAATTTCTCATTATCTTAGTAATATTTTGTTTTATTTTTCTCCGGGAAATAGTGTGCACCAAATAATTTCAAACTATGATTCTGATCTTTTTTTCTTTTTTCCCTGGCCAAATGAAGACTGATCATCGATCTCCTTGTTATTCATCTACACAGAAGAATTTATAATATAATAGTATATAATATATATAATATATATAACCCCATATCTTATTAATGACATGTTTTGTAACAGTTGTAAAAGTAAAAGAAAGGGAAAAGTACACATATTTTTCTCAAATTATCATCTCATTGTCATTGTCTTTTAAAATTATCATTGTGTCAATATATCACCTAAACTACCAAAAACTATCAATGTTTTCTCAATGATAAAAATATCTTTCATAAAATTTAAAATAAAAATAAATTTATTTTTATGTATTGTTTTTAAAAAAATATTAAAATGAACTAAAAATTAATTTTTTTAAAAAATAAAATTAAAACAAAGGGTTGGTTGAGCCACCACTGAACTACCTTAAAATGGCCAGAGAGTGGTTCGGAAAAGGTCACTCTCAGATATGGCCGAAGGGTGCGGCCGATTGGCCCTCCAAATGGCTAGAGGTAGTTTAGCTACTCTTTTTGGTCAAATAGTAGGTGATTCAGCACTCTTTATTGGCCAAAGAGGGTGGTTGAATTACCCTTATTTGGCCAAAGGAATGATTCAACCACTTCTAAGGTTTTTTTTTAATTAATTTTAGTTTTAGATTTTTTTTAAAAAAATTTATAAGATATTTTTGTCTTATTAAAAAATTTTTAGGATTATTTATTTTTTGCTGGCATTTTTTTGCGGGCGGGGTGAGTGGGGCATTGGCTTTTTTTTTTTTTTTTGTAGTTTATTGAGACATTGACAATATAATAATAGTTAGTGGAAGATATTTGTATTTTTTTCCAAAATAAATTATATCTGCCTTTCATTTTCATCAAACATCAAAGAAAAGGAAAAGAGAAAAAATATGTGTACTTTTTTCTAAAAGAGAAAAAAAAAATGAATGTTCAAATATAAATGATAATGAAGATGCTTACTTATGCCGCAAGTCTCAAGGAAATATTAATTGATTTCAGAAGTTTGAGCAAGACCTTTAGAGCTTGCATGTCTGTCATATGCTCACTAGCTTACATTTAGTTGTAGGAATTCAAATTGGAATTTGTCAAGTATATTCGAAATTCAGTCAAAGAAGTAGATCAAAAGTTAAGAGTCAACCAATTTATTTGGAGGTTTCTGTAGCCTTTGGGCCTAACCCATCCAGTTTTCTTCCTTTTTTGTTTTGTTTTGTTTGAGGAAAACAATATTCTTGATAAAAAAATATAATTGATTAAAAATAGGGGACAAGATTAAAAAAATATAATTGATCAAAAATATTATTATCAAAATAAATAAACAATTTAACAAAATTTGTTTAACACATATAATTGTAATTTGTAATTTATTTTTTCACGTCTAGCGTTAATTTATTTAGTTATTTTTTACAAGTTTTCATATCTTGAAATCACTGCATGGTTTTTTTTTTTTTAATTGATGATAGTTTTAAATATATCTTTCTCAATAATGATGAATTCCCTCATCAACAATACAGAATTGAGTAAAAGATGGGTTAGATAATGAATTTTAATTATTTCCTTTTAGTTTTTCATTACTAAAGGAAAAGGCAGTTTGATCACTGTACATATTTCTCTACCTACCTTTGAATAAGTGAACCCACTTCTCTTTCCACAGCAGAATAATTCTAAACCATATATGGTTCTAGAAATCAGTTTTTCCCACTCAAAAGGAGTAAAAGTCAGAGCAGTCCATATGAGTTTTTTGTTTTGTTTTTTTTTTTTTTTAATTTTTTTTTTTAAGGATTTAGAGAGAATCTAGAAACATGTGGGTTGAAAATACCGTCTTTCCCCGCCTTTTCTTTTTATAGTTTTTTATTAAGAAAAAGATTAGGAAGTGAGAAAGGCGAGGATTAACCCTAAGTTTGCTTTTTGTATGAGTATATGAGCCATGTTTATGGGACTGCGAAATTTTGGAAATATGAATGTGTTTTTGCACTGTGGAATCTATAGTTGTTTAATTAGTTTCTTATTTCCTTTTCAGTCTTCCTTTTAGATGCAATAAACGTAGGATGTAGATCTCTGTCTTTGGTCGTTTTGATTGTTAATATGAGAGTTTTATTGGATTCACGTGTCCAAGCAAATGGTTGAACCCTTCAGAATTTGCTGGAACAAGTGAATCCCATATTATATTGCTAACAATTTAAACTGTAAAATTGCTGAAAATCACATTCCATAAATGATGGAGATTAGTACAAAGCATATTCTTTGATATATACCATCTCTATTATTCCTTGCTTGAAACATGGGTGATTTTTTTCTATGTAGTGGAAGAAGTGGATTGCAGTCTATGCAAGGCATAAACTCTAAAGGATTCCACACCCCTTGAAAAATGTGAAGCCCTTTAGTCTTTGCCAAATTATAAGGTCACATGGAACATGAGGCATTTTCTTTTGAGAATGAAAAGGTTGTTCAATATACTTTTTAGTCAATCTAAATTAAAAAAGAAAAAAAGAAAAGAGAAATGTTAGCCCTGTTCGTTAACTTCCTTTCTCTTACCCCTCTCTATTTTTTTCTTAAAATTAACTCCACTTTTAATATTGCATCAATCACTTTTTAATAATTTTTTTTTTGTTTTTTACTTTTTATATCACACTACTCACTTTCAAAAAAAAATCTCACTTTTCTATATAAAAAATTCACAACATTCTTTTTCCTTTATATCACATTAATTACTTATTATTATTAATAAAAAAAAAACAAACACAAAAAACCCCTAAAAAGTTTACCAATTAAACACACCCAATGAAGATGCTTACTTATGCTGCAAGTCTGAAGGAAATATTAATTGATTTCAGAAGTTTGAGCA
Organism: Betula pendula; assembly: GCA_900184695.1. Classification (NCBI taxonomy): domain Eukaryota; kingdom Viridiplantae; phylum Streptophyta; class Magnoliopsida; order Fagales; family Betulaceae; genus Betula; species Betula pendula. Next base: position 325,122 of record FXXK01000090.1, on the reverse strand, counting down.
AGACTTTGTGAGCTTGCATCTCTGTCACATGCTCACTTACATTTAGTTGCAGGAATTCAAATTGGAATTTATTTAAGAATATTCGAAATTCAGTCAAAGAAGTAGATCAAAAGTTAGGTGTCAACTAATATAATATATTTGGAGGTTTCTGTAGCCTTGGGGCCCAATCCATCCAGTTTTCTTCTTCTTCTTCTTCTTCTTTTTTTTTTTTTTTTGAGTTTCAGGAAAACAAATATTCTTTACACTTTAATTAATCTCTTTTTAATTTGTATATAACGCATTCATGCATTCCACGATCAAGTTATGAACACAACATCTGTGGTTGACCTTAAAGATGTTGCAGTCCAAGAAGTAGTGGAGCTAGAATTTTAGTTAATAGGGGACATGATTAAAAATATTATTATCAAAATAAATAAAAAATTCAATAGAATTTAATTATTGTTTAAAACATTATAAATGTAACTTATAATTTATTTGTTCACGTCTAGCATTAATTTTATTTAGTTGTTCTTGACTAGTTTTGATATCTTAAAATCGCTATATGATTTTTTCATTGATGATAGTTTTAAATATATATTTCTCAATATAGGTAATTAAACAATTATTCATCCACTTATCTTCTATTCGGTTGTGTGAGCGATTTTTATATATTTCATACAATTAAAATATATATATATATATATATTCATCAAGAATTAAATTAAAAGAACAATCTAAATATAAAAGTTTATATAGACACTTTTATTACTTAAATAGTAAATTTAAAAATAAATAAATATAAAAATTTAATTACATATCGAAAATTTTAGATTGGTCATACCTTTTTTCCTATGAAAAATGCTTCTTTTCCTATCTCATTCATCCAACTCCATCCAACTCATGACTAATTTTTTTTTTTTTTTGAAAAAATTAAGGTAAGTTGAATAAGGTTGGATGCTTGGGTAAGATACCAAGCATCTCCATTTTTCTATATTGAAACGTGTGAAATCCCAATGATTAAATTAAACTTTTCCTTATTGTACGTTGTTGTTATTGTTATCATTATTGTTCTTTTTTCGGAATATGATAATTTTCATTTCACTTGAAATAAGATGATTATTTTATGGTCAAAATTTTTGTTTTGTTGCATTTAACGGTGTAATGATGCCTCATCATTTAAAACTTTAAATGATATAAGACAACAAATACATTATTATATTTGAAACAAAGTTTTTCTCCGACCCAATTTATTAAATTGACACGTGACTAAAATGCACATATATTTTAAAATGACAAAAATTAACTACAAATTGGTTTGTAGTTAATTTATACAAACCAGTCTAATAAAATAATGTCTCTTAGCATATGTGAGTAACATATATTTTTTTAATAATACGTATTTTTTACTTTTTTTTTTTAATAGTATTAATAAAAAAATATGTGTCTCTCACATGTTAAGAAAAATATGTCACTTTATTAGACTGATTTGTATAAATTAACTACAAATCAGTTTATAGCTAATTTCTGTCATACGTGTTAGAATCACATATTTTATAAAAAATATATAATTAATAAACTTTGAAAGAAAACTATCTTTAGATCTATTAAATTTATTCTGAACCAAGAAATGATTCATTTCTATTTCTGAAATAAAGAGGATCATAATCCTCATTTTCCATGTATCCCATATATGGATTTTATTTATTTATTTAAATTATAAATATGATATACACGAGTATAAGTTATCAAATGGGTATGGAATGGACTCCATGTGCTAAGATAGCTTATACATGAGAGTTAATCACGTGTCTCCTTCTCTCCCCTGTCTCTCTGAATCACTTCCACCTTGTTTTATTTGTTGATATGCTACTCTACAGATCTGTATCCATATATCCCTGATTCCCATTCATATTCAGGAATATAAAATAATAATAAAAAATAAATAAATAAATAAAAGAATATCGGTGTTCCGCCCTTGGAAGTCATTTCACATGACCACGAGTAAGCCCTACAGACAGTGTCTGCCTTTGACAAAGTTCTCTCTATCTCTCTCTCTCTCTCTCTCTAAAATTATTCTCAAAGTTGTCTACATTCAAATTAGATTAGGTTTAGTTTAGGTAAAATAAACGAATTATTCTTTGGCACAAAAGAATTATTTTTAAGTTGCAACAAGCAGTCAAAGATGACAGCCAACTTTTCTTTTTTCTTTTCTTTTCTTTTTTCTTTTTTAATTGTATTTTTAGGTGTGGAACCCAAGTTAAGCCATGCGTTGTACTACTCAAGCTTAATGAAAATACTAATAAAATAAAATAAAAAAAGCTTAATGAAATTCCAGCGAGAAGAAAAATGTGTAAAAAGCAAATCAAGCTTGTGTATAAATGGTACCCCTACTTCTTTTTTTTTTTTGAGTTTGTATTCTTATAATCCTTTTTTTTTTTCCCATATTGAATTAAAAAAAAAAAAACTCTAAAATTAATTTGAATCCCATAAGAAATACGTGGCAGTCCATAATTTTGATTAACTGGGCATGTGGAAGTGTGTGAGAGCCATTACTTCTAGAAACATATAATTATACAAAAATTAGGCAGCAGTTTTGAGAGTAGATAGGCCCCACTCACGTGGTAGATTCATTTAAGTCAAAGCAACGTTTTAACACTCCATTGACTTGTAATCTCTCCCACAACTAAAACTACTTATCAACATTCATTTCACCTGATCTGGACCTCACACTCCCTGACTTTAACCTTTTGATCTGCCCTTCTACAGATCTAACTCTCTTCCTTAATCTGCACCTCCTAGATCGCCTCCTTGTTAGGCAGGTCCCAATAATTATTATTTCATAAATTTCTACAGCTTAAAAAAGACAAATGTTACCTGCCTCACATAATTTAATCAGGTAGGTTTCACCTTCTAAATTGTTCTAATTAGGTGACCCAACAATTATTTACATGTCGAATTTGAATCGAATTGAATTTTATGTAAAATTATATGTTAACTATAATTTAACATATTTAATAAAATAAATTATATTTATCAATTATAACTTGTTAATTTTATTTTAGATTTATGTCGAATTCGTTAGTCGTGTAAATAATTTTCAACTTAAATGTCGTGTTTTGAATTTTAATCGTATCGAGGCATAGGTATAATAATACTATATAGATCAACTTTAATCTGACTTATTTAATTAAATGAGCAAAACTCATCAATCCTAACCTACTAATTTCATATTAAATTCATATCAAAATTTGTTTAACTCTATTTTCAACCTATTTTTTAAAAGTTGTGTAAATTTCTATTTTATTTGTCCATGCTAGAGGGATTGTATTTGGCTTAGATGCTGTAAAACGACTACAATATCCGTGTTGTAGTGTTTTTTAATACTTTAAATTTAATTTGAAAGTTTTATAAAAATAATTCATGATTAATCTATAGTCTATGGAGGGACAACTTTGTGCTTCGTGTAAAAGAAAATAAATTTATGTGGTCCTCGAGAAATCGATAATGAACAACCCACGTGATGGCTTGGTGCTTCCCATGTTAGCATTGACAACTTTGGAACTAATAATGGAAAAAAAACATACGAGGCTGTTTAATCAAATCAACTTTCTTCAAACGCCCGGCAAACAAATAAATCAACTCTCTTTAAAAAAAATAAAAAATAAAAATAATGTACAGAACTTATGAGAAATCGTTGTCATCATCCTTGACTTAAGAAAAAAATTTAAAAAAAGGTTTATTGGTAGACAAGACGTTTGAAAAAGAAACCCAATATAAAAATGTTTAATTTTATATATATATAATTTAGATTTATGTGCTACTAGCAGGCTAATAAAGCAAATTACAAAAAAAAAAAAAAGTACCGCATCCCCCAAAATTTTATTGAATGAATTCATGGTATATCCAGAGTGGGAATGTATAAACAAATTATTATTATTATTATTATTATTATTATTATTATTATTTTGTGTTGTTTTGGTCCCCAAGAAACAGGATGACGAATAATGGATTTAATATCTGGACCACTCACATAATTTCTGGTTCCGTGTTGGAGCTAAGCAAAACAAAGAACGAGAAAAGACAAACGAAAAGGACATAAGCCATAATACTAGTAGAAGAAATAAACAGAAAAGGAGATTTGGCATATACGGTAAGTTATTTTTTTATTCTTTTATGAGTGAGATAGAAAACAAGAAAGGCTATAGCCTATAGAGGGATGTAAGGCTGTAATTGAGTTGAATTAGGTTGTTTGTTAAATGTTTAAGTTTGATTTGTTTATTTATTTATTTATTTGTTTAATTTGAGTTTATTATTGAGTTAGATAATATATTCGGTCTCTATTTATTTATTTTTCGAACCAGTTGGAACTTGTTCACAAGTTACTCAATTAATTTATTCATTTTATATATAAAGTTAATTTCGTGATTTTTTTTTTTTTTGTGAATTCCTACTAAGTATTAGTTATTTAATAATGGTTAAGATTTATTATTGAGTAAATGTAAAATAAATCCATTGGTAAAGGCGCCATAATCCCTCATTTTTTAATTTTAAAAATTTGGTCCTTAAGTATTCGCAAAATTTGCAATCAATTATTCCGTATTGTTTCCATTCATTATTTTGAGAATCCATTAGTCAGAGTCATTGAATACCATAGCTATGGAGATAGTTCGACTACCCCCTATTTAGCCAAAGAAGTGGCTGACCCATCCCCAAATGACCGAAAGAAATTGTTCTTATTGTAAAGTCAGAAGTAAAGCTTTCCAAAGGTGTACTAAATTACTGCCTCATGATAAAAAAAGCTTTATATCTTCCTCCAAATGAAAAATGAATGTTATTATTATTTTAGTATAATTGAACGCAAAAATGAATCACTTTACATAGGTTATACCTTGCAAAAGTGTGATTTTAAACACATAGTAGAAAAATATTTTCTTGGGAGAGCGTTTTTAAAAAATTATGATTTAAAAAAATAAATTTTCAAATCGTAGTTAATGAAATACTTTTTTTGAAAATCCACTATTTTAAAAGTTAAATTGCAATTTTAAAAGTCAAATTGTAATTTTATCAAACGCTTAATTATATTTTTTAAAACTATAATTTTAAATTACTATTTTTAAAATCACATTTTTTTAAACCGCAAATTCAATCGGAGCAAAGATACCCTAAAGAGAAAAGGACTTGAGGAGTTGAAGACTATTTTATAGCATTTATAAAATTGATGAAGTTAATGCTTATCTAGTGTGGGGTTAAGCACTTTCTATTGTTTCTAAAATGGAAGATATAATTCCAAAAGTGACTTTCTTTTTTGTTCCTGTTGATATGAAAATGAAACCATGGCCGCTTGCATAGCTACCTTAATAAGTGTATCAGAAGAATATTTAACTATTTTTCTGGCGTCATTGATGATGCTCATAAGGGTTTAACTGGGCCCGTTAATTGCTCTTTAGGCCCTAACTGGGGTACTAAATTATGATGCAAATGGACAATAATTTTGTCATACAATTTGGAAATAACCACTTTTGTCCCCTAAAATAGAAAACTCTAATTTGTAACTAAGAAAAAATCAAATATATTTTTTTCCCCAAATTTTGGCGGAGTCAAAGGACTTCTCCAGATTTTAAGAGAGATTAAAGGGATTTTTCTTTTTGAGAAATGATATTTTGTATTCTTCTATCATTTTTTGCCAACGTGACATGGTCAATTTATCTTTGATTTTTTTTTAAAAAAATGTTATTCCTTGATCTCCCAACATTTTTTCATTCATATTTTTTTTCAAATCCATCATTGATTTTATACAAATTTAATGGTGAATTTGAAAAAGAGATTAATAGAATAATATTAAAAGATAGAAGAATAATATTTCTCTTTTCTTTTCTTTTTTTTAATTAAGATTGATTTATAGGTATATTGAACATGCTTTTTCAAAAGAAAATGTCTCATCTTGGATGTGACATTATAATTTGGCAAAGACTAAAGGGGCTTCATATTTTTCCAGGGTGTGCGGAATCCTTGAGAATTTGTGCCTTGCATATACAGCAATCCAATTCTTCCACTGCATAAAAAAAGATTCACACATGTTTTAAGCAAGGAATAATAGAGATGGTATATATCAAAGCATATGCTTTGTACCAATCTCCATCAACTTTGTGGTTTAAATTGTTAGTGAATATAATATGATATATATTTACCCGTCCCAACAAATTTTGAACTGTCCAATGAAATGCTCGGACACATGAACCCCACAAAAACTCTCTCACTAACAATCCGGACAATAAATAAGTGAAATCTGCATCCACTATCCACCACAGATTCTACAGTACAAAAACACATTCATATTCCCATAATTTTACAGTCCCAAAAACATGGCTCATATACTCATACAGAAAGCAAACTTGGGTTAATCATGGCCTTTCTCACTTCCTAATCTTTTCTTAATAAAAAGTAAAAAAAGAAAAGGTGGGGAAAGACAATATTCTCAACCCACGCGTTTCCAGATTCTCTCCAACTCCTTAAAAAAAACAAAACAAGAACAAAAACAAAAAAACTCATATGACTTTTACTCCTATTGAGTGGGAAAAACTGGTTTCTAGAACCATGTATGGTTTACAATTATTCTGCTGCGGAAAGAAAAGTAGGAGCACTTATTCAAAAGTGTAGGCAGGGAAATATGTACAGTGATCACACTGCCTTTTCCTTTTGTCCTTTGCTAGCTTGCTTATTAGTGCCCTTTTTCCATTTCTTTTCCTAAAGCTCAGTCTATCAGATCTGCACCTGTCCCTCCATTCAGGATCCATGGGTGCCCTGCATTTTACAAACAACAAGGCAGCTCAGCACTTTACTAATGAAAAACTTTAAAAAAAAATATAAAAAAAATTATCTAACCCATTTTTTTTTATAATAAATGGGTAAATTCACTATTAAATTTAAGAGTTTTACAAATATAATAGTGAATTTAAAAAAAAAATTAAAAAATAAGATAAAAAAAAAGAAAGACATGTAGCATGACTCAAAACTAGAAAAACCCATGAATTTTACAACAAAGACTCAAAGTGAAACCAGTCCTAAAATTGTATTTAATTTTTTCAAGTTTTCAGGCTTTCATAATTTTCAGAACAGAACAAAAACCAAGAAAAGCAAAAATAAACAAAAAAAGAAAAAGAAAAAAGCAAGAACTTACTTAAGGCTTGCTCAGCAGAAAACCTTCTTGAAACATCCCTGCAAATCATCTTCCTCAAAAGGTCCTTGGCGGCGGGTGAGACTGCCCGGAAGAGCCTCGTCGGGAATCTCAAGTTCCCCCTCAAAACCGCTTCGAAAACCTCCGCCGCAGACTCGCCGTAAAACGGCGGAACTCCTGCCAACATTATGTACAAAATGACTCCAGCACTCCACACATCCACCTTCTCATTGTACTCCCTCCCCATCAGCACCTCAGGCGCCACATAATACGGCGTTCCCACGACCCCTCCCACGCCCCTCCCCTCCGGCAACCACACCGCAGATCCAAAATCCGCCACCTTCAGATTATTCCTCCCGTCGAACAACAAATTGTCCGGCTTAATATCTCTGTGCACAACGCCCAGCTTGTGACAGTGCGACACAGCCTCGAGAAGTTGCTTCATAACCAGAGCAGCTTCGCGGTCGGAGAAAGTCCTTTGAATAATCTTGTCGTACAGCGTAAAGGGCTCGCAGAGCTCCATCACCATCGACAGAGCGTCTTCGTTTTCGAAAACGTCGAAGATTTGGACGATGTTTGGGTGCGGGGAGAGGAGGGTCATGATCTTTGGCTCGTTTTCGAGGCATTCGCGGTCGGTGGGATCTGTTAAAGGGCGTTTGTCGATGGTTTTGCAGGCGAAGAAGTCGCCGGAGATGGGGTGAAAGCAGCGAGAAATAGTGCCGAACTTGCCCCGGCCGATTTCCTCGCAAAGCTGGTAGTTTTTGTTGAATTTCGCGTCACACATCTGGGGTTGGGTTTTGGTTAATGGGGTTTTTGGTTTGTTAATCGCAAAGTTTTGGTTAGAAGGTATTTTTATAGACGAGGGGGGGTGGGGGCTTGGAATAGATTGGGGAATATTCGGTGCGGTGGGGGCGGCCAGTCAAGATTCACCACGTTTTTGGGAGGAGAAGGAGAGGTTGTGGTTAATTGGTTTCGACAGCAATAACTTGTTTTAGTTTAATTAGTTTTAGTGTGGGGGAAGTGTGCTAAAAGACAATAACGTGTAGGATTATTATTTGGAAGCAAATTCGGTCTTCTTTTCTTTTTTTTTTTTTACTTTTTTAGAAAAGACTAAGGATAAAAATTACATTTTTAACCTACAATTATAATACAAATCCTGATGTGAATCAACTATTAAGATTAACTATTGTAAGTAGGATTTGATTTAATTTAATTTATTTTACTTGTAATGAAAAACGATTGTAAGTAAGATTTAATTAGTTATGTACTAAAAGTAATGGCTGCGATTAGATCTCGTAACAATATATGATCTACTAAAATTAACAATGGTTGATAGTAAGTATAACATTTAAAATATCAAATAAATAAAGCACGATAGAACCAATAAGCAAAAAATTAAATTAATAAAAGAAAATAGGAGAAAAATTAAGTATAAAAAGAAAATGGGTTGTGCTTTAGTTTAAATTTTTGTTAAGATTTTAAACATTCTACTTCGCACTTTTTTTGTTTTTTCCCCAAACCCCTCCTAGCATGTTAATGCCTCCTCTCTTTTTTTTTTTTTTTTTTTTAGAAAAGACTTAAAGGATGGAAATTACATTTTTAACCTACAATTATAGTACAACTCCTAATGTGAATCAACTATTAAGATCAACTATTGCAAGTAGGATTTGATTTAATTTAAATTTCTTTTACTTGTAATGATAAACGATTGTAAGTAGGATTTAATTAGTTGTGTACTAAAAGTAATTACTGCAATTGGGTCTCGTAACAATATATGGATCTACTAAAATTACACAATGGTTGATAGTAAGATAACATTTAAAATATCAAAAAATAAAGCACGATAGAACCATAAGCAAAAATTTAATTAATAAAAGAAAATAAGAGAAAAATGAAATAAATAAAAAAAAGAAAAAAGAAAATGGTTGTGCTTTAGTTTAAATTTTTGTTAAGATTTTAACATTGTACTTTGCACTTTTTTTGTTTTTTTCCCAAACCCTCCTAGGCATGTTAAGGCCTCCTCTCTTTTTTTTTTTTTTTTTTTTTTTTAAAGCTTTACCTTTTTTTAGGCCTTTTTTGGGGGCTTGTTTTACATTAAGGGGCTTTAGGGTGGCTTAAATTGGCCTAGTCATAGAGCCACCTCTATATACGCTTACTCTTTTTTAAATTCATATCCAAAATTTAAGATTTGGAAGCAAATTTTTGTTATTGTTTTTCTTTTTTACAAATTATGCAAATTTAGGATTCCATTACGTGAAAAAACTCGAAGTTTACCCCCCACACCCCCCCCCCCCCTCTTTTTTTTTTTTTTTTTTTCTTTTTTATGAAACCAAAGGCTCAAAATATTCGTAAGTACATGAATTAGATCTCAAAATATTCGTAAGTACATAAATTAGATCTAGATTTGAGTCTGACTGTCTGTCTGAGTCCGCTTTTCTTTCCAAACAAGGTCTAGTCATTGTGGACTGTGTAGGAAGGAAGTCAGAATTGTCCTCTACTTCTCAAAACGCCGAGTCTTCATTCGAAACACATAAGTTGTAGAGATATATATATAAAAAAGTTCTTTCTTTTCATTAAAAAAAAAAAAAAATTTAATTTTTAAAATTTTTTATTATTCTATTCTAAAAAAGTTTATTATTTAGCCAATTTCACTTGAGAATTCATGAACACTTGGCGGGTTTCTAGCCTCATCTCATTTATTGCTTTTTTAATGATGATGATGTTATAGTACTGATAGAGTTAGGAGGGGATTAGAATTTGTGTTAAAGTAGAATTTTATTTAATAAGAATTTTTTGTTATCAATTAGGATTAAAATTAGTTGTATTTAAAGTTAAATTTATCATTAGTTTAAATATTACTTATATCATCACTTTGTAAGTCTATATAACAACTGTTTAATGTTAATAAATTTATTTCCAAACTTGAGCTTGAAGGAGGTCTAGATTACCTCTAATAACCTACCCAAATTATTCCGTTACAAATTAGTTATTATTTATTTAAATTGGTCACCTTAAACAACTAGACAAAGAAATGAATGACTAATATTTCTTAGCAATAAATTTAATAATTTAGCTGCTCATCATGTGCATTTGTACACTGAGCTTATATTTCTTTGAATTTATTAGAAGACATCTCAACTTTTCAAAAAGAGTAATTATATATGTCACTCTCTATGTCTATTTTGTGTCAATCAAAACTGACTTTTAAAATTATCATTAAATTTATTATTGATAATTATTGACTTTTGATCTAATAGTGATTTTAAAAGCCACATCATTTTTGATTGACACAAGGTAAACATGGAGGGTGACTTGTATCATTACTCTGTTGCCATACATAATTGTTTGAGATATATCATTGGATAATTTTAGATACTGAAAGCAATAAAATAGGTCTGAAAATAATATTTATTTCAAGGGCCAATTATTATATGAAGTTGCCACGTGGTGAAAATCTGTTGGTTGATTTATATTTAAGGCTTGTTATGTGGCATGAAACATGATTTCTAATTGGTATTCTAATTTACAGGGATAGAACTAGAAGCAGATGTTTAGTGTTTGCATGCCTTTACAAAAGTGAGGGCATGCGGATTAAAAAAAAAAAAATTATATACCCTCACAAAAGTAAGGGTATGCGGACATACTACACGTCGATAAACGTGTAGCACTACTCAATTTACGGTATGAGTAATGCCATTTTACAATGAGTACCGATATATATATAGAACCAGAAATCCGTATAGAATACTTCAAAATAAAAATATGCAAATATTTTTATGGATTTATGAATGGTGCGTTTTTCATGTCAAATACAAAGGTAAATATAAATCATATAAGATATTGGTTTCCTGACAGATTTCTTGTACATACCAAATTAGATATGGAGTAAAATCCTATTGCTAGTAGGGTTTGAACTACTTATTAGGTTTTTAACCATTTATTAAAACACCAAGATGAATCGATATTGGATAAGTTTTGTTTGAATTATTTCTATCCCATGTAATTTGGGAATCCAAATTTGTAAGTACTCCATAGGGTATATCCATAATATATAGGGTCCTTTTTTATTTTGCGGTTTCAAAACATGCGATTTAAAAAAATAACAATTTTAAATGTGCGACTTGAAAATATAATTTTTAAAAAATACAGTTAAGCGTTTAATAAAATTGCAATTTAACCTTTAAAATCGTGCATTTTTTAAAACATGTTTATTTGCCTACGATTTAAAAACATAGATTTTTTATATTTTCAAACCATATATATATATATATATATATATATATATATATTTTTTTTAAAAAAAAACACTTTCAAATGATATATTTTCAACGA